>APFE031376290.1:54508-82679 GCA_000404065.3 Pinus taeda
TAGATATATATATAGTGATACAAAATATCTAGTACTTATCACTTAGTTTAAATATAGCTAATTGGAGTGTGAATTGTTGACATGTTATGAGTTGAACAATTAAAGCGTGTACAAAAAAATAGAAATGAAATTGAAAATGTTGTGCTAAAATGATTTTTTTGGTGAGCACCCTAACTCATTGGATGTAATGAAGATTTATAACTTTACTTCTTTGGCACTGTTTGCTTCAAAATGATATGAAGAAACTAAGTTTCAACTGAGTGAGATGTCAATTCTAAGAAACTTGTTTTGAACAACATTTGTCTCCTACAAAGTTCATGGAAATTGTACATGATTGATATAAAGTTGAATGCATTTATGTTTGTGGCAGCGAAGACATGGGAATATGGAACAAAACCTTACTGTTATCTCTCAAATGACATGTTGTTTTAAACAAGACTGTTTTCTTTTACCAAGAAAAATGAAGTTAGATGATCTATAATTTGTGATTTAGTATTAAATTAATATTTATGAATAGCAAGAAATAACAATTGTCTTACTATTAATTTAACAACTAAATTATAACTAGCACAATTATATAAATTAAATCACTAGTAACTATAGATAGACATAAAAAAACATAGTTTCTAATCAAAATACTTAGTTCCTAAAATGTTTCATATGGTTAAAATTTAAAATCATTAAAAATAAATAAATATTAAAATAAATAAAATATATCATTAACCTGTTGTAGCGACTAGCCCCAAGGGTTAGCTCAGTTGGTCAAAATCAGTGCCTCGCCATCAGGAGGTCGCAGGGTCCAATCTCCCTGAAGCCCTTGGGGTCAAGCCTTGCTAATGGGCCACGGGGCTAGATTCCCTTTGGGGTTGATCAATCCAGATTTTTCCATGGTCGTAGTGCCACCCATTGAACAAGGGTGTCTATGAACCACAACTTAAAAAAAAAAAAAATTGTTGTAGCGGCTACAACCACCCTCCAAAATTTCTCCTTAGTCTTGTTTTGGAGCTTCCCTTCCATCCTTCACAACAGCTTGCCTTGCTTCGTCAAGTTCAAAAGATTCAGTGTCTTTCTTGCATAAAGGCGGCCTGTTGTCACAACTTGATCCATTCCCCTCATAGGTTGTTCACCCGGACTTGGTTCAGATACAGGCTGAGTAGCTTCCCCTTGAAAATTGCGTATTTCTGGACGGCAACCAACCTTCCCTCTAGAAATTATGCAATCCTTTATGGAAACTTGCTGGGCTCCAGGATTGCGCAATCCAGCCTGCCAAAACTCCTAGTATGATTTGCGCAAATTTCCCTAGTAAGGCTGCCCAGCCCAGAATTTACGCAAATCTGGGCAGCAGTCAGTTGCTCTGCCCAAAAATTGCACAAATCTCCTGGGCAACCAACCCAAATCCTAGCTAAAAATGCACATTTTTCTCCAATAGTCAAGCAGTCTCTTGCATGTGCAGCTAAGTTGACTGGTTCCCTCCAGGATTGAGAAAAATATACTTGCAAGCATGGACTACTTCTCTCAAGGAAGCATGCAAAGGCATCCTTTATTTGAGGGATCTATGTTTAGAAGTTGGAGGTTACATGCAAGGATAAATTCCAAAACCTCCCACCAAGTGTCACTTCCCCTAGATTCGTGGTATGCACATCACAACCTCGATGTTATCAAAACTCATCAACTGGATGCTGTAGAGCTCATTCCTCACATCAACCTTGCATCTCTGACATTCCACATCACATCTAGGAGCATTTGGCACATTCAAATCAACTTTTTTGGGGTAAGCCCGCTTCCCATGCCTTGTGCATTTTTGTCACTTTTTGTGTTTTCGCTTGTGGGAGTATTGTTTGCTTGATTTATTTGAATGCTTGTTGTCATTTACATATATACTAGCTTGCCCTAGCTTTGTTTTAGTTTTCGTTGCTATCTCACTGCTGTCGCATGCATGAAACTATTTTACATGGACATTCACCCAACCGGAGAACTGCCTCACCCACATGCATGTTGATTTGTTTGCTAAATATTTCATTCATGTTTTGCATGCAATGTTAATCACTTCTGCTATCACTTAGTGTCACCATGCATTTACTATCTTAGTCACTTTTAGTTTCCCTTCGGCGAGTTGCACCAACCTTGGCTCGGCTTCTGCCTTCACCAAGGCTGCATTGCGCAATCTAGGGAAGGAAGGCTCACCTTCCTCTCCAGATTTGTCCATTCCTACCTAGCACTGGCCTCCAGGATTGTTTTGAGCATTTCTTGAGGACAATGGCTACTTGGCCCAAGAAATTGCACAAATTTGTCCCTAGGCCAACAGTCCTTCCCAACGAGAATTGCAAATTGTGAAATCCTAGTAGTTAGCAGCCGGACTGGAATGTGCATTGCGCAGTTCCAGTAGTCATCTAGTCTCCCAATAGCCCAGACTATGCCTTGTGCAGTCTTGGAAGTTGGTCTACCGACCTCCTTGTCAAAATTGTGCAACATTCATGATAATGCACCCAGGTATGTTGCAAGTCAGTTCTCATGTTCATTTTGGTTTTCGACTGACAAATTGCTTGCCATGAGTGTTTCCATGTCTCCAGGTATCCCAAGTGTTCATCTTTCTCTTAGCAGTATAGGTACAATGGTTTCTAGGAGAGCAGAGACAAAGACACGTTCAAATCACACTTGGGGATGTAGGCTATCAAGTGTCCATGGACTTGCCTACCTATGAAGACATCAATTTGTTCATAGACAAGGACATCAAGATATGAAAGCAACAACATCACACCGAGTAGCATCATGAACAATAGCTGAAGAAAACATACCAAATGCAACGGATGCAAGAGGAGGGTTGTTTACAACATGGAGGCAGAACAATGTTGCAAGCTTAAGCAAGTCTATTGATGATGAAAGCAACTTTGGAGACTCCATCTATGAAGTGAAGGTGTGACATGAAGATTGCAGAAAGGAAGAAGATGGAACAAAGAAGGAGTTGCATGTGCTGAAGCAACAACTCAGGAAGAACATGAATATGCATAGACAAATGAATGAGTTGCAATAGGAACAAGAACATTAGTGGGTGCAACATGCACTCACGGATGAAACTGCGCCAGTACAGGTTAAGGATCCATCCCAATAGCTTACACAGAGAAGACATGGTGAGAAGTGTTGTTGATCACATGCATGGGATTCAACAACATGCATGTTGTTGAGCGCACACATGCAATCCAACCCATTCAACACACTCACCAAGGTGAATACAAGAAGCAAGTCCAACTGGGGCTGAACATGTACTTTGGCAAGTTGATGCACATGACCATCAACACACACTTGAAGATCAACATGGACACTATGCATCAATGTGTTTCTGGTTCAACCATACCCAAGAAGACCATGTGCATGCTAGCAGATGAGTTGGATGAAGGGGCCGAACCAATTCACTAGTTGCCACGGAGGCAAGAGTTCGCTTCAGTAAGATGTCACTATGAGGTGCATGCACACCATCATGGAAATTAAGATTGGCATCAACTCACCACCTTCACCATCATAGGAATGTCAAAGAGTTTGTCTCATCACAGCGGACCGAGTGTCAGTTATGCCTTGTAAGGATTTCTCAAGCCATTTTGTCTCACATGAGTACATGTGCGTTGTAATGTTGAGTCATGTCAAGTATCAATGGTTGGATGTAACAATCATAGAGTAGGTGAAGAGTCATGAGGGTAGTTCAATTGTCACAAAGGGGAATGTCAAGGGTCACCCTACCCTTTGATATAAATAGTCCCTCATAACTCATTGTAAGGAATTTGGGTCAGCCAAGCCTCTATTAAGTCTATCTTGAAGAAATCTTGGACAATATTGTAATGCGCCTTGGCTTCTCCACTGCACGGAGCTAGTACATCTCTTTGGAGGAGCAAGTGATGTGGCTGTAATGTTTCATTGATGGGTCTAGCAGGTTTACATGGATGTATTATATGATTGGAACTTACACTTTTATATAATAAGAGCTAACACATTTTCATGCATTTGTTGTTATTGTAGTTGGACTGTTCTGGTTTCCTTAATGATATATGCTGTTTAACTTACATATTTGTGTATGAACCGATTTGTATGCAATTATATGAATCTTGTTGTAAATGTGTTTTATATGCTGTTAATGTTGTCTCGTCCGTTTTGACTACTCTGCTCGACACCTAAAAGAGCTTTCACATGAACCTTGCTATAACAACTGTTGCACTTGTTTGGACTAATCCATGAGCGTTGTATGCGTTATCTTACCTTGTAAGTTGTGACTACCACATCCGAGTGGACTGCTCCGCCGGAAGTTGTGTATGTCCTTTTGTGTTGTGTGTTCTTCATCGAGTTGGGATTGATCCCTTTCAACTTGGAACTCACCTTTACCCTTATCTCCTCCTTTATGTGTTAGAACCTCTCATACACCTTCCTTGACTCATTGCAGCAAGCACACCCTTGCTACTGACATAGTTATCTTACTTGCCTTTGTGCGACATCACGGTCAAGGCATTACCTTACAACCCGCTGCTGGGACTCCTACACCAAACAGTTTGAGGTCAAATTGGGACTTCTTACTGGGGGGATCCCCTTAACATGTTGGCGTGTCCATCACCGTCAACATATCTGGCACTAGAAGGAGGACTTGATGACAAGTTGTGTCCTTTCATCCAGTTTTGAACCTTTGCATATATTTCATGGAGTCTTGCACTCTTCCTCCCACGAAGTGTTTTTCGAATCATGAAGATGTCTCCATCTCGGGGAAGCTTTTCAAACTCTTGTCTACTCACATGTATGATGTTGAAGGTGAAGTGGCCTGGCATGAGCACTTACATAAATTACTTTCCATGATTCATGAGGAAGATGATTTTTCTAACGAATAGGACGGTTTGTTGCTTGCATAAACACTTTGCGAATATCCATTTCGTTGGGTGCTCAGCTTACCAACTGACACCATGCACTCATTTGAGCACTTCTGTGATCTTATTGAAGACACATTCTATAATTTTGATCCAAAACATCTTGACCAGAAACTGTTACAGAAACAAAGGGATTTGCATGAATCCATTATTGATTTTTGGCAGCACTTTTGTGACTTGCAGTTTCAAGCTCCAAGGAGCCAGATGAAATTTGCCTATCTTTGGGACCGGATTGAGTACTGCCTTAAGACATATTGCTGTCCCAAGAGAATCTTTGAGATCAAGCCTCACTCATCATTCTTCATTGATGGAGTTGCGCACTCTCACGTGGAAGTGGGAACTGTCTCAATTGACTGTTCGCCTTCCTCTTATTCAACAACTCCACCACTTCCCCGTGATTGAGGATCATGCTCACACACCTGTTCATCCTTCACATCCTCCCAACATTATGTCACTCAATTTTCGCGCATATTTGGTTGTGATTCCTTCGAGTCCTCATATGAATTCTTTTCTACAACCTTCATCTTTGCACCTGGGTCTTCCTTCAGATGATGTTGTCTTGTGTTCATCCATTCTGGACTCTTCACTTATTTTGAATGAGGAACAACCCATTGATGGAGTTGGTGTTACACAACCAACATGCACTATCATTAATGAAAAGTATGAGTGGGAGCTTGAGCATCAACACTCAAAGAAGGATGACTCCATTCCATCTAAGCCCCCTCTATTCTTTCCTAACATCATTGGTGAACCTTCCATCCATGATTTCACATGTGTGTCTTCATGCATTGATGCACCAATTGTTGATCTTTCACAGGACACACCATATGTTAGCCCATCTTCCAACAATGGAGAGGACCAATCATTCATTGGAAATCCACTTGATCTTTCATCTAATTTTTCTAGAAATGCAGAGGGTGAACATCCTTCCTCCTCATCTACCCCTCTATGTTATTCATCAAACCATGAGGATGCCAACCAACATCCTGAATTTTATGATCTCGATTGTCGTGATCTCTTCACCTCATCATCTGATCACGATGTTGATTCACTCGTTGTTAATCTATCTAAGCCGATGTTCTACGAAGATCCATCTATCAATGAAGTCAAAAACCCACAGACCGTTGAGGCACTTCAGCCCGAGCTGATGGTTATGTCAGGCCCTCGCTATCTTGAGCTTGGTACAACTTCTGATTAGTAAGTTATTCAAACACTTAAGGCTCCTCACCACTCATTTGTATGCATTCAAGATCAATCTAACACTCAGATTTTACTTCCTCCACTTGAACTACACAATCCCATTTCTCATGCATTGGAAGAGTCTTACATTACAAGCACTCGTGCGTGACGCAAGTTATCTGTAATGCCCCACTTAAATCTTATCCTACAATCTTGTTAATGTTTACATTATTTGAAAATATTGAAAATATTGGTCTAATATAAAATTCATGATTTCCATTATTCAAATTCCCCACTTATCTTCTCAAATTGAATACTAGGTAGGATATGGTCTCCTTCCATTATTTCATAATATATATATTCATTTCACATTACCCAATGTACCCTCACATTCATTAAGGAGAAGACATGGTCCTCTCCATGTAATTACATCTCACATTCCCCAATGTACCTTCACATTTACTCTATGTCTTCTCCATCTTATCATCAATATATATATATATTGCTTTCACATTCCCAAATGTACTTTTCAGATTTACTTAAGAGAAGACATGATCCTTTCCCATTGAATTCACAATTTTATATTCATCTCACATTTCCAAATGTACTCCTAGCTTACTTGTGAGAAGAGAAGTCAACTATAGGGATGGGTGAGAAGTAAATGACATTAATGAGAGGTGGTTGAGATGGAGAAGGGAAGGAGGGTATAAAAAGGCAAGGGGGAAGGGAGAAAAGGGGGTGGGGGTTCTTGCTTATGATGATGGGGGTTGGTTGTGATTGTTTGGTCTTGTTATGATTTTGGGGAGACCTTGGAAACCTATGGAGGTTTCTTGGGTTTGAGAGGAGGAAAGTATTGTTATATGGTTTTGCACATTCTTCTTGAGGACACACTATATCTGGTTGGACTTGGGCACGGAGGGTTAGGGAACCTGTGGAGGTTTCTTGGGCTAGGAATTTGTTTCCTAGTTGGCTGGGAGGTAAATCTGGTTGGGTCGGTGAGAAGGAGCGTTCAGCTGGAGCTATATGGCAAAGGTATCATCATCAACCACCGGAACATGTATTTTTCCATGAACTACTCTTGTTAAGTTGATATCAATGGAATGCTCATCTTAATTTATGTTGCTATGATAAAATGATAAGATGTTAAATGTTTAAAACTTTGTGAGAAGGTCAGCAAACTCCTTTTATTACTTGCAAATTAACAATAAAATAGATCTGTTAGTGTATAATAGATTGAGGCTCTAATAATAAGAATCAGGTTCTTACACATGGTATCAGAGCTTTGGTTCAAAATCTGGACCCAAGCCCACTAAAAACCATAATTTTCCTGCTAATTAACAACCTTACCTACATAGTTGAGCCCAATACTTGTGCACCATCTGTAAAATGAGAAACCTGTGATTAAGCTCGGCCAACTGCTTTCGAATAACATATGAGTCATATAGTCATGCTACCAATCCCTCACCATACGACGCTTTAGCCTAAACAATTCAATAACGGGTATTGACATTTCGGGAAGTTGCGGACCGAGTGTCTGTTTTTCATCTCTCATGGGTTTCGAGGGAACTACGATGGTTGAAGCAACCAAACGGCCTCAGCAAGAAATCCATGGCTTCAAATAAATTCAGAGCTCTGCCCTCAAATTTATAGACCAAAATGGAGATTTCACGACACCGTGTGCTGGACCGCGTGCAACCATTCCTAGTTGTGAACAACAGTGCGTCTGCCGATTCCCCTTCTTTTTTTTGCAGACGATCTGCGCAAGCTGCCGCTGCCCACCAACAGCGCGTGGCAAAATTATGTGTTGAAGAGCGGATCCCAACCGGAATACATTCATCCATACCTCGTCCAATCCAACAATGGCGCCCTCACCATCTGTTATCCTGCGCGAGCCGTTCAGCCAGCCTTCATATTCCAGGTATTTGTCGCCAATCTCATAATTTCTTGTGCCCCCAAAGGTTCCCATGTTGTTTCCCATTTCGATGACCTTAGCGTCACATTAGACCTCCCAGGACCCCTTAGGGTGCCCCTCGTACAAGGGAGTCCCTACATCACCTGCATTGTAAATGGCGGTGATCTTCAATTCTCCACAATACACGCAATGCTCAATGTTTCTTCCCACGATCATGACACCAAGCATAAGATCGTCTTCAACAACGGACAGACATGGCTCGTTTACAACTCCAATCCTCTGTATCTCAACAACGATTTGAGCGTCTCTGGATCCTATCAAGGCATCTTGAGAATAAGCATACTCTCAGAGAAAGATGGAGAAGTTGCAGATGCAAAAGAGCAGATTCTGGATCTGTTCAGCACAACTTATCCTGTTGGTGGAAGCGTCGACCTAAATACGCCCTTCAGGGTGACCTATCAATGGAAGAAGAAAGGGTGGGGGCCACTACTGATGCTTTCCCATTCAGTGCATAGGAAAATCTTGGCATCCCCTGCACCTGACATGCTTATCACTCAACTCACCTATCTTAGCATGGATGGTGAGCTTCTGGGCATTGTGGGTGATTCATGGATTCTAGAAGAAACCCCATTTACTGTAGATTGGTATTCCATCAACGGATTCCAAGATCAGGAAACAATAAACCATGTCATCGCTGCTCTGGAACAGAATGTTGCAGACCTTCAGCCTATTAAAACCTCATCTACTTATTTCTATGGGAAGCAAATTGCAAGAGCTGCAAGATTTGCATTGATAGCCGAAGAAGCTCATTACCAAGAACTCATTCCTCGTGTTCGAGAATTTCTGGAGGAATCCATAACTCCGTGGCTTGATGGGAGCTTTGAAGGGAATGCATTACTTTATGATAACAAGTGGGGTGGATTGATCAGCAGAAATGGTGCTCAGGATTCGGGAGCAGATTTTGGCTTGGGTGTATATAATGATCACCATTTCCACTTTGGGTACTTCTGCTATGTAATTGCAGTACTTGCCAAGCTCAACCGTAATTGGGCTCTCAAATTCAAGCCTCATATTTATGCCATAGTGAACGATTTCATGACTCTGAACCCTAACAGACAAATGTTATACCCACGTCTGCGGAACTTGGATCTGTGGAAGCTCCATTCATGGGCAAGTGGGATCACGGAATTTGCAGACGGGAGAAACCAAGAGAGCACAAGTGAGGCAGTAAATGCTTACTATTCTGCGGCACTGTTAGGATTAGCATATGGAGATACACATTTGATTGCTACTGGGTCGACCTTGGCTTCATTGGAGATGAGATCTGCAAAAGCCTTGTGGCATGTTCCTTCATACATCACTGTTTATGAATCTGATTTTGTCAAGGAGAACCGTGTAATGGGCGTTCTATGGGCAAACAAGCGGGATAGTGGACTATGGTTTGCGCCTGCTTCTTGGAGAGAATGCAGATTAGGTATTCAATTGCTTCCCATTCTCCCCTTTACAGAGCTTTTATTTTCTGATTTGGAATTTGTTAAGCAGCTGGTGGAATGGACTATTCCTGCATTAAACAGAGAAGGAGTTGGAGAGGGATGGAAGGGTTTTGTCTATGCATTAGAGAGTATGTACGATAAAGAAACTGCTTTAAATAACGTAACGCCTCTGAATGGATTTGATGATGGTAATTCACTCACAAATTTATTATGGTGGATATATACAAGACCTAGTGATAATTCGGAGCAATGTCGTTGCTTCTCCTATGACCACTAGGTGCAGCAGTCCCGTCTTTTAAAAGTACATATCCTTGTTTTGAATAGTGGTTTGGCTATACTGAGAGCAGGATATTCTCTCCCATTTATTGGCATTTGTATCTCTTTTACTTTGTTGGTTTTTCTTTTATTTCAGTGGTGTTCCTGGCACTCCTTAGTCCTGGGATGACCTTTTTCCCTGGTCAACAAACGGATATCAATAAAATTATCTTATCTTACTAACGGTATTTATGAAGAGTTGTTGCATCCAGAATATTACTCTCTAATGGCTATCAGAAGCAGAATCAAGCAAAAGTCACACTTACAAAATGCTCATTGTATTAGACAGTGCTTTGGCTATACTCGTTTATATCTATGGAGAATTCTTGCAATGGTCTAGAATGTGAGTACTTTGTAATGAACCTTACTTCTTGGTACTTTGTAAGGTGTTTGTGTGGATTTTGACATGTTATGAAATTTATTTTTTGAGATGTGCCCTAGAGATCAGAGAGGAAACCATCCTAAACCCCGTCCCTATCTCGAACAACATTTTAAGTTCTGATAGTGAAATGCCCAGCTTACAATTCTAAAAAACAGGGCAGCTATAATAATATTTTTATATCTCCGACCTTCGTCAGAGTTTATTTTAGCTAAATAGAACCCATATATATGAAATTCAGCTAGCTAATTTCCCATGCTCCTACCCTAATCCCTTTCAGTAACCAATCTATACTCACTCAAGGATTCATCACAGCATTGGCTTGAATTGAGTAATAGACGATATCATATAAAACTGGAAAATTTGCAGTTTATAATTTCCCATGAAAGCATTCTGACAATCAGCTTAACTTACACTTATATTTGGCATGAAGTGGTAAAAATGATTATCTCTGATTGATAACCATACAATTGGTCTAGATTGGCCTTTGTGGTGATGAGGTGATGCTTGCTACATAGACTAGTGATGCAAAATATATGTGTACCTTGAAGAAAGGACAATGACACTGTACACCAAATCAAGATATTTTTTTAAGATGGACAGGTAATTTTAGATGGGCATTCCTTTCCACACAGTTTAATATTACTCAGTGTCATCTAGAGGACAGGCAGACATTACAGTCGATGTGAACAGGAATAGTTTCCAGGAAAATAGCTTGCCTGTAGTTAACATTTCTCAAGTTAGGAAATATCACAGCCAGTTCTTCAAATATTATATTAATGTTTGCAAGATCCTAAATCTATATTCATTTTAGTGCCTTCACCAGAATATGCAAGCTCATTTATTAAGCAGAGGATTTTGACAAATTCACTTATTGATATAACTGAAATACATGGTAGAGAGGGCAATTATATCACCACAGTTTTCCTTACAAGTGCTATCCCATTGAATATACCTCATTTCCAATATTTTGAGCAAGAGGCCACGCTAGTAATAATGGCCCAACCACGTATAAAGCACCTGCCTGTGGGAGGCTTCGTGTGATCATAGTTGATATGGAGAAATAGAATGCTTGCCCTGCAAATGATTGTGTGCTCTTTAAAGTTGTCATGAAATGTAGAATCATGTTTTACTGTGATGAAAGTTTTGATGGATGGCCCAACCCATCCACCTGTGAACATCGTTGTATCTTCAGCACCTAGTCCCTGCTCCATTTTAGGCCACTGATAGGGAAGGGCCATCTAATATCAATCAGGTTATCACAAATCCAACTGCCAATTGCATAGTTAAAATGTTCATGGTATCAAAACAAATCAGCCATATTTTTTGGACAGCAAAATGTGTGCATGCATTGAATAATGCACTGAAGGGAATTTGGCAAAATACATTGGATTGAAGATAGGTAAAATGGAAAGGATTGACAGGTAAATGACAAGAACACAAATGTTTGTGCATAATTACATTACTAAGTGTGCTTATGTGGGCCAACTCCACAAACAAAGAACCTTAGTGGTTAGTGGCTACCAAACGCTACTTACAAAGACTGCAAAACTATGGTTGACCACAAAAAGAGGATCTTACAAGGGAATGAATATCTCTTTAGTCCATTGATAAGGTAGGGCCATCTAATGTCAAGAAAGTTATCACATACGCAACCCATAATTGTATGGTTCAAATATCCACGATATTAAAATACCAGTACATATGTTTTAGAGGACTTTCTGTATGCCTATATTGAATAATGCACTAGGGGACATTAGCAAAATGGACTGGGTTGCCAAGACAATTGACGACTAATGAATTGGTTCCAAATGCTAGGTACATGACAAGGACACAACCATTTGCAGTGTTAATACACTGCTGATAATTCATTTTATGCAGTCCAACTCCATGCAATTAATCACTATGATTATGGTGACTGGCAAATGCCACTCACAATCAACTAGAAAATAATGATTCACTACGGTGGAAAAAGTTTATATAAGCTTACACATGGCTGTTTATTTGAGAATTTATAGTTTTCAGTGTTACGATCCTATGATTGCAGATACTTTTAATTCTCAAGGATATCAATCCTAAATCTTATTCGTGAAGCTACAGTTCCTTAAAGCAGTGCAATACAAAGTTTGCGCCTTTTGCATGGCCAGCCTTTAGAAAAACCAATTGTTATTTTTCTGTTGTTAAAAAAAAAAAAAAAAAACTGAGAAAACCAGTCTTTCCACAAATATAGAGGTCAAAACTTGATCAAGAAAGATAAAAGTGTATCATATATTTCTCAGATTAAAAATTGGATGTTATTGACTATCATTAAGCAAAATGCTTTCAACAAATAAAGACAAAAGAAGGAAAACCGGTTTTCTTAGAAATTCAAATTTATACTCCAATGACCAATCTGGACAATGTCTTCAAACCAAAATTTTCAAACTTCCCAGAAAAGAAAAGAAACAACCCTGAAACATCATTTTAAGCAACTTTTGCTTTGGTACTTACCACCTAATTTTCCAGAACTAGTCAAGATAGCTTCCTCATCAAAGTTCATGTTCAATTTGTCTCCTTCTAGATGTGATTTGCCTCTAATGCGTATTTCCTTCATACAAGCCAGAATTGAGGAACTTGGGCATTTCTTAGTCTTGAGGATATTTCTTGTCAGCATTGAATGATCTCTTTGGCTTTTTTTCTTTCTCTTATGAGTAACCACACACTGCTCATCAATTTGCATTTCCTCCAAGTCCCCCATACTTGGCGAGCTTTTGCATGCTCTTGTCATTCTCATTGGAATTGAAGCCACAGCAGGCGCCTTGAATTGTGTGGAGTTTCTGTAGAACATTCAGACTTTCCTCTATTTTTTTACATGCAAAAGCGTATGAGACACTTGGACAAGATTTACCATCTCCTTTTCAGCAATGCTTTTCTTCTTTCTTAAGTTTCTACTCCAATAATGTGAATCTTTAAAACTTGGTAGGTTCTCAGCATTTTGCATAATGATTTCAGAGAGTTTCACTAAACCATCAACACTGCTTGCATTTTCCTTAGTATCCTTCAATTTGCATGATTTCATTTTTTTTTTTGATTGCGGAGAAACAGAGAACTCTAGCTGCTCTTCATTTGTCAACTCCACCTCTTTATTTTCATCATGAAGATCAGAGTTTGTTATTTTTAATAGCTAGAAACTGTCTCATCTTTCGTCATTATAGTAGCATTTTGCTTATTCACAGCACATCTTGTCATTACTTGACATCGAGACTCCTTTTCTGTTGTATCGTTTCCCTTTGACTTTTTATGTGGTTCAGACTGTACACCCTTTTCTGACATGCAATAGGATTCCTCAAGTCCTTCGCTGTACATTGTTGCAGACATCCTCTTCCTCTTTCTTTGCACCATATGGTTATAAGTTAAGAATGACTCATTGTCTGAGTCAGCTTCAGCCAGGATATTTTCTCCACTTGGAAAATCACGCAAGCAGTTAACTCTTGTATTTTCTTTATTTGCCTGCATTTGAAGTAGTAGATTTGACTTTGCACGAGTTATTCTTGTTTCTATCACTGTGTCTTGTTTATGCTGACCAACTTCAATGTCAATTTGACAAAGCTCTTCATCTGTCTGCACTCTCTGTCTTCTGGATCCTCTCCCAATGCTTTGGCCATTCCTTGTATTTTTCACTTCGTCACATGTTGCATCAATGAGTGCATTTTTCTTACTCTTAGCCCTAGTAATCCTTTCATACACAGAAATGGCCAGCCTTTTCCTTAAATCTTTTTATCCAGACTACTGTGAGCATCTGTACACTGCCCCTTGTGCACTCTCTGTTTGTTAGCTTCTTGATAAACTCCTTGTTTATCACTTGATATATTTGCTTCTTTTTTTTATTAAATGCACCCTTTTTACAAACTTTGGCAGCATATTTACACTTTTGTGGTGGCAAAATTAAATAGCTATCTGTATTGCAGCATGACCCCACCTTAGTCAGGTGTCTACATCTGGTGCACTTCACAACATGAGCCCTAGTAATTATGGTTGTCATCCTCTCTGAACATGAGTTTTCAATTATTATTATTTCTCTGTATATAAACTTACTTCTTGTTTATGATCTGCTTCCACTTAGATGGATTTAGTTTATCATAGATTATATGATTTGCATTCCTAATTACATTTTCACGAATATAATTGATGCTTAAAATTGTTCTAAATTCTGCATTAGAATGCATGTATGGGGCACTGGGCATGTTACAAATACAATTTATTTTATTTCTTTCTTTCTTGCAAACAAGTAAATAACAATACTGGGTACTCTTCAAATAGACAACATTCAATTTTCTATGTTCTTTATTTTGAAAAGATATAACTTGATGCAGCAGTTGTAGAAAATATATTCTTGTTGCAGCAGTGTTTAAAAAAAAATAATAATAATAATATAGTATCAACCTCTCAAATCACAATCTTAAGATCCCTCCATGCTGGCTCTCCTTTCAGCTGGGAAGTCCCTTGACTACAAATATCCATAACCATGAGCAATATGTTCGCCAGTGCTCCAGAGGACAAAGCATCCCACCAAATTTTAAACAGTGTTGTAGCGTAATTTACACTAAGATATGCATTCTAAACATATGCCTTGTGGCCGTTATTGAGAGACAAAGATCCTTGAATGAAACAGAGAGCATAGCCTAGATATTCATTTCCACAAAATATCCGCGTTGGTAAATTAAGTAGGCTATAAGTACAAATTAATTCATGAATTTAAGTTTCCCAAGGTGACACAACATTCGACAATCTGATATTGAGGGCCCGATCTCTTAAATTTTGTCTATTTTTTCATCTTTCTGTAAAGCAACTTATACGAAGCCACTATACTACTGCAGGTCCAAATATGGTATGCTGGTTAGATATATATAAACTGTAGGCAGAGATTTGGTGCCCATACAGAATGGCTATAGGTTTGGTTCATTACCATTCAAGAAGAGAATAATCACATAATGGGTATACTATAAAACAGTTAGAACCTGATGACCATATAGATGGTGGAACAGAGACTGCATTTCCAAATGATATAAGAACACATCAGATAAAATTTCAAGAAAAGGGTCATATGCCTCATCCAATTAATTCTACACCTCCATTACTTCGAGCTGGTCAAACTTCACTTCCTCAGCCTGTATTGATTCTTTATATATACAAAGAAATGTGTGAAAATATCGCTTTAACCTTAATATATTCATAATTGGTTAAACTGCCAAGGGATGTGTAAATACCCTTTTACCCTTTTATCATGGCTGTCAGCCACTTCCCACGCGGATACATAAATTCATACACTCACTTCACAATCCCATAAGTCATCCTCATCATTCACTATGGACTTTTTACTATTGTTGAGGAACATTAATGCTTGTTTGTATTCCCCTTGATTCTCTATGGAGGTGTTTATCTTTCTGGAGGGTAGGGCTATTGCCACAGTCTTTTGTTTGAAATAATACAATGCGAAAGGACAGATATCTGTAGAGAAGGCAATGGATCCTTGTTTGGACTGGGGAGCTTCAAAACTCATGTGAGACCTAGAAAATTGGTACATTAAGGTGGTCATGGAGAATTGTAATATCCATTGAGTGATCTTACTTGAATAGAATAACAATGAATGGAAGGAAAATGCCAAGAAGCAAGAAAACGAATCAACGATGGTCTTTCAAATATCAGAAATTATGAACATGCCTTGGATTAGACATGTGGAAATTGAAGCTCGGGTGTTAAAGAATGTTTTCCAGACAAAATTAATGGGGCAACATGAGAGTTGGTGGAGACAATCCTGGAAGATATCACTTTGTTAAGCGCAGAACTAAGCTTAAGAAAACCCGTCCTAAATCTCAACCTGACAGAGATTCAAAACCTGATTGATGTTATGATTGAGTTGATAAATGCTAACTATTTTTATCAATAGTTGTTTGATGTTGGTTGTAGAGACAGAGACATAACTGAATCAAACTCTTTCAAGGAATATTTTATGTTAATTCTTATTTCTATCTTGCATTGTATTCTTTTCTTATCAATGTTTAAAAGGATTGCTCATGTGGATATGACACCATTGTTGGCCATGAAAAGATAAAACACTAAACCAAGAATGCCAAAAACCGCTGCATTATGCTACTATTCTGAGGGGGAGGACAATGGTCCTTCTTTAAAAGAAAACAATGCTTATGCCTCATAGTTATGCCCCTCACAGTGATATGAAAGAAGAGAAAACATATTGGTGCATGCAAGCAAGCTTTCCTCAGCTTGCAAATGATTAAAACTCTTTCAAAGACCCATTCAATTGTGTCGTATTGCTGGGAAATCATAGTTTTATGATAGTTGGAAACAAATGTTGATTTAAGGAACCTTCCAAGGATTAGGGATTTTAAAATGGAAGCTTATTTAGTCAATAAAAGACAAGTGAAAATATTAGAATACACTCTTACCCTTATTCTAGTGTTGAATAAAAATGCCATGAAAAATAATGTGTCTTTAGTTTTGGATAAAAGGACCCTCAACTTTCTTCGCAACTTTTGTGGTCACTGGCCACTGGTGAAAGGAGTAGGCATCTTTAGAGATGCGGTGCCATTTAGAAGGGGAGCACCAATAGCAGCAAGGCAAAGGCAATTATTCCACACATTTAATTATTTCTCATTGTCTGGTCATATTGTGAGCTGTAGTATTTATCATGAAACTGTTTTAGTACTAGTAAACAATGATTAAATATATAATAAGTTTGAACCTTTTGGCATTTAGGGGACATTTGTCTCAATTTACAAAAAAATATACATACATATATATATATATATATATATATATATATATATATATATATATTATATATATATATTATATATATTTAATAAAGTATAAAAATCATGTTGGAAACAACTTCTGAAGTTCTGAGTCTTTTATTTTCAAGATTAACTAAATGGGTTTCGAAGATGAAAAAAAAAAACCATCAAATTGGAAGAGTGAGGTTTTATTTTATTTTATGCATAAAACTTTTGCTAGCACCTTCTAGTGGAATTAATAGTGCACTAATCCATCGCTTGCCATTATTTTGGTTTTGGTACCACCTTATAGCATATCCGGGTTCAAATGCTATTTTCCATGACGGACAATTGAATATCTTCAACTCTAATTGTTATTGAGGGGTTCCACAAAGATGTCACATGAGAAATTATGGTGCCCATTTTGACGTAGACAACTGTCTATGTTAAGGTTTTATGTTGCAGTTCCGTATTATTTATTTATTTATGAACATTGTGTAATATTGATGCATTTGGTTGAACATGTGAAACTACTTAGGTTTGATTTTGATGATGGAAACATTTGATGTATGACTTACTTGGTGATGATTTATCTAGTACATGACTTATCAGGGCTATTGTCGTTTCATGTATGGCTTAAGTGGATATGATTTATCTAATGAATGACGTAGTGAAATTATGATTGTTTCCAGTATGAACTACAAAGCGACATGTGGATACTAGACTTAATAATGTGATGATTACACGTCTTGTTGTTATATAAATGCATGAATGAGAGCTAACCTACAGGGAGAAAGAATTATATGATAGCTGAGAGCTACTCTTCCATTGAGGGAAGGTTGAGACATCTCATGGGGAAGGTATCATGCACATTGTTCTATTACATTTGGTATCTACTTGATATGCACTCTTATGACACGAGTAAAATGCAAATGACAGGTGGCAAGACGACCTGACTGGATTATTCGATGACAAGTCCAACCAGCTCTGTAGTGTGGTCTGTGTTGTGAAGGAGGGGTGGAGGTGTTTCCCACCGTGTATCCTCCGAAACATGGAATCATGGGGAGGACAGCTGAACGCTCCCCCTAGACGTGTGATGACGATTGCCAGTTGCCTGCTGGGGGAAGTTAGGTCGATATATTCGACACTCCCACCATGATGGTTTTATCAGTGGTTAGTATGGTCGTTGCCACTGATAAAGCAGCAGAGGACGGATAGGGTGGAAACGGAAGTAGGCCAGGGTGGATAGGAGGATATAGATCAGTTGGAGACTCTTGATGGGAAGAAATATCATTGTTGGGCTTATCAGATTTGTTGCTATAACTCTCTCTGGTTGCTATGCTTTCAAACTCCTTGCCTCTTTTCATTCTAACTTCGGGACGAAGTTTTTTGAAGGAGGGGTGTATGTAATGCCCCACTTAAATCTTATCCTACAATCTTGTTAATGTTTACATTATTTGAAAATATTGAAAATATTGGTCTAATATAAAATTCATGATTTCCATTATTCAAATTCCCCACTTATCTTCTCAAATTGAATACTAGGTAGGATATGGTCTCCTTCCATTATTTCATAATATATATATTCATTTCACATTACCCAATGTACCCTCACATTCATTAAGGAGAAGACATGGTCCTCTCCATGTAATTACATCTCACATTCCCCAATGTACCTTCACATTTACTCTATGTCTTCTCCATCTTATCATCAATATATATATATATTGCTTTCACATTCCCAAATGTACTTTTCAGATTTACTTGGGAGAAGACATGATCCTTTCCCATTGAATTCACAATTTTATATTCATCTCACATTTCCAAATGTACTCCTAGCTTACTTGGGAGAAGAGAAGTCAACTATAGGGATGGGTGAGAAGTAAATGACATTAATGAGAGGTGGTTGAGATGGAGAAGGGAAGGAGGGTATAAAAAGGCAAGGGGGAAGGGAGAAAAGGGGGTGGGGGTTCTTGCTTATGATGATGGGGGTTGGTTGTGATTTTTTGGTCTTGTTATGATTTTGGGGAGACCTTGGAAACCTATGGAGGTTTCTTGGGTTTGAGAGGAGGAAAGTATTGTTATATGGTTTTGCACATTCTTCTTGAGGACACACTATATCTGGTTGGACTTGGGCACGGAGGGCTAGGCAACCTGTGGAGGTTTCCTGGGCTAGGAATTTGTTTCCTAGTTGGCTGGGAGGTAAATCCGGTTGGGTCGGTGAGAAGGAGCGTTCAGCTGGAGCTATACGGCAAAGGTATCATCATCAACCACCGGAACATGTATTTTTCCATGAACTACTCTTGTTAAGTTGATATCAATGGAATGCTCATCTTAATTTATGTTGCTATGATAAAATGATAAGATGTTAAATGTTTAAAACTTTGTGAGAAGGTCAGCAAACTCCTTTTATTACTTGCAAATTAACAATAAAATAGATCTGTTAGTGTATAATAGATTGAGGCTCTAATAATAAGAATCAGGTTCTTACATTATCTTTTTTTCTTTCATTTGCTTGCATGTCACAATCAAGGGTGTGCTTATGCTTCAAAGTTGCACATAGTGTCACACAACACCATGATAAGTCCGCAGACTGCCCGTCATGCACATGCACTCACTTATGTCTCGTGGGAACTTTGAATCATGAAGTGTGGTTGTATTCATTGTTATATCTTTCTTGCTTGCTGGTTTGCACAACTGGGTTTCTCGCAGACCCAACCTTCACCAACATGGGTCTACCAATTCGATGGTGGCTACATTGGAAGTATCACTTCACGTGATTAGGCCCATGTACCATTAGTATAGGAGTAGGACTAGTGTTTGCTTTCAGTTGTTTGCTTGCATGCTTGTTTTCTTACATGATTTCTTTGCTTGTTTGTTTACTTTCTTCACTTTCATTTTTGCTTCTGCTCTTTTTTACTTTACTATCACTACTTGGTTATCTGTCATCTTGCCTCTGTACGATGATCTTGTTATTTTTTTTCCATGATATGTTGAAGGAAAATACGTACAGTTTGAAGTGAACCTTGGTGTGAACACAATGCTTGTGCGCTAACTAGTGTCACCTTCTTTAGTCGATTTTTTTTAAGTTAACCCTTGTCAGCTTAGTCAAGTAGAGTAAGGTAAGGGGGAAAACCTTAACATGAACATCAGAAATACAATAAAATACTTCTCTGCTGGAACAACCTCTTCTACTCTCAATAAGTCGGGATCCCTCTTTTACCTCTGAAATGAATAAGTGCTATGCATAATGAAAAATGAAAAGTCAAGAATTCAAAATGAAAAATGAATAAGGCGAAAGAAGAGAAAGGCTTCCTACATAGGGAGATGATGCAAATAACTCCGCTGGGGTACTGAACAAGCTCATTGGAAGTGGAGCCATGCTTGTGTTCCTATGTGACTCCACCAGGGTACTGTCTAGGCCTGTTGGCAGTGGAGCAACACTAGAGATGAAACTAAGACTTTGACGACTATACTGCTTGTGCACCTATATACCCCTCAACCCCAATCGAAACAGCTATGTTGCCTTGGCTTGGAATGTGTGTCAATTGATCAAGGGTTTGGAAGATGCTACATCTTACAATCAAGCTAGTGTAAAACCAAGATGAGCTGAAAAATGAGCAATACCTATGGAGGTGTTAGACTTTCTTTTCACAAACAAGATCCATTCAGAGAGCTAGAGTTCTATGAGTGTGTCACCAAGTGTTGTAGCGACTAAAACCACTCTCCAAAATTTTTCCTTAGCCTCGGTTTAAAGCCTCCCTTCCAACCTTCACAACAACTTGCCTTGCTTCATCAAGAACACAAGCTTTAGTGTCTTTATTGCACAAAGGTAGCCTGTCAGTCACAACTTGATCCATTCCCATCACAGGTTGTTCACTCGAACTTGGTCCAACTGCAGGCTGAGCAGTTTCCCACTGAAAATTGTGCATTTCTGGAGGGAAACTAGCCTTCCCTCCAGAAATTGCGTAATCCTCTCTAGTAGCTTGCTGGGCTCCAGGATTGCGGAATCCTTCCTGCCAACACTCCTAGCAGGATTTGCGCAAATTTTGCCAGCAAGGTTGCTCAGCCCAGAATTTGTGTAAATCTAGGCAACAGTTAGCTGCTCTGCCCAAAAATTATGCAAATCTCTTGGGAAGCCAGCCCAAATCCCAGCTAGAAATGCACATTTTTCTCCAGCAGTCGAGAAGTCTCTTGCATGTGCAACTGAGTTGACCGGTTCCCTTCAAAACTAAGAAAAACAAATTTTCATGCATGGGCTACTTCTCCCAAGGCAACATGCAAAGGCATTCCTTATTTCAGGGATCTATGTTTAGTAGTTAGAGGTTAAATGCAAGGATAAATTCCGAAACCTCCCACCAAGTGTCGCTTCACCTAGATTCATGGCATACACATCACAACCTCGATGTTATTAAAACTCATCAACCAGATGCTACAGAGATCATTCTTCAGATCAAACTTGCAGCTCTAACATCCCACATCACATCTAGGAGCAGTAGGCACATTCAATTGAGTTTTTTTGGGGTAAGCCCATTTCACATGCCTTGTGGTGAATTTCTATCGCTTTTTGTGTTTTATCTAGTGGATTAATGTTTGCTTGATTTTTTTGAATGCTTGTTGTTGTTTACATATATACTAGTGTTTCCTAGCTCTGTTTCAATTTTTGTTGCTATCTCACTGTTGTCGCATGCATGAAACTATTTTACACGAACGTTTGCCCAATCGACAAACTGCCTTACCCACATGCATGTTGATTTTTTTGTTGAATCTTTCATTCATGTTTTTTGATGCACTGTCAATCACTTCCGCTATCACTTAGTGTTGCCATGAATTTACTGTCTTAGTCACTTTCAGTTGCGTGTCGGCGAGTTGGACCAACCTTGACCCGGACTCTGCCTTCACCAAGGCTGCATTGCGCAATTTCAGGAAGGAAGGCTCACCTTCCTCTCTAGATTTTTGCCTTCTTTCCCAACACTGGCTTCCAGGACTATTTTGCACATTTTTGGAGGAAAGTGGCTGCTTGGCCCAAGAAATTGTGCAAATTTTTCCCTAGGCCAGCAGTCCTTCCTAGCTGGAATTGCACATTGCGCAATCCCAACAGTCAACAACCAGACTAGACTGTGCATTGTGTAGTTCCAACAATCAGCCAATCTCCCAAAATCCTAGACTATGCCTTGTGCAGTCTTGGAAGTCAGTCTCCTTACCTCCCAGCTGAAATTGCACAACCTTCATAATCATGCACCTAGGTATGTTGCAAGTCAGTTCTCATGTTCATTTTTGTTTTCGACTAATCGATTTCTTTCCATGAGTGTTGCCATGTATCCATGTATCCCAGGTGTTCATCTGCCTCTCAGCAGTATAGGTACACTAGTTTCTAGGAGAGCATAGATGAAGACACCATTCAGAGCAAACTTGGGGATGCAGTCGATCACGTGTCCATGGACTTGCCTACCCATGAAGATATCAAGTTGTTCGTAGAAAAGGACATCAAGATATGACATCAACAACATCATGGTGAGCAACATCATGAACAACAGTTGAAGACAACATACCAAATGCAATGAATGCAAGAGGAGGGTTGTTGAAAACATGGAGGCGGAATAAGGTTGCAAGCTCAAGTAGGCCCATTGATGATTAAAGCAACTTTGGATACTCTAGCTATGAAGTGACGATGAGAAATGAAAATCGAGTGAAGGTAGAAGATGGAGCAAAGAAGGAGTTGCATGTGTTGAAGCAACAACTCAGGAAGAACATGAAGCTGCATAGACAAACAAATGAGTTGCAATAGGAACATGAAAAATAGTGGGCACAACATACACTCATGAATGAAACTGCACCCGTACAATTTAAGGATCCATCCCAACAACTGACACAGAGGAGACATGGTGAAAAGTTTTGTTGATCACATGCAAGGGATTTAGTAGCATGCATGTTTTTGAGCACACACATGCAATCCAACCCATTCAACACACTCACCAAGGTGAAGACAAGAAGCAAGTCCAATTGGGGCTCAACATGTACTTCAGCAAGTTGATGCGCATGACCACCATCACACACTTGAATATTAGCACATACATTATGCATTAGTGTGTTGTCGATTCAACTGTACCCAAGAAGACCATGCACCTGTTAGCAGACGAGTTAGATGAAGGGTTGAACTAATGCATGGTTGCAATGGAGGCAAGAGTTCGCTTCAACAAGATGTCACCATGAGGTGCATGCACCCCATCACGAAGGACCAAGCTTGGCATCAGCTAACACCTTCACCATCACAAGCATGTCAAAGAGTCGGTCTCATCACAATGGACCGAGTGTCAGTGTTGTCTTACAAGGCTTTCTCAAGCCATGTTATCTCACATGAGTACATGTGCGTTGTAATGTTGAGTCATGTCAAGTGTAAGTCAAGTGTCAATGGTTGGATGTAACAGTCATAAAGCAGGTGAAGAATCATGACGATAGTTGAACTGTAACAAAGGGGAATGTCAAGGGTCACCCCACCCTTTGCTATAAATAGTCCCTCATAACTCATTGTAAGGGATTTTGGTCAGCCAAGCCTTTATTAAGTCTATCTTGAAGAAAGTTTGGACAATATTGTAATGCGCCTTGGCTTCTCCACTGCACGGAGTGAGTACATCTCTTTGGAGGAGCAAGCGATGTGGTTGTAATGTTTCACTGATGGGGCTAGCAGGTTTACATGGATGTATTGTATGATTGGAACTTACACTTATAATAAGAGCCAACACATTTTCATGCAGATGTTGTTATTGTAGTTGGATTGTTCCAGTTGCCTTAATGATATATGTTTTTTAACTTACGTATTTGTGTATGAAATGATTTATATGCAATTATATGAATCTTGTTGTAAATGTGTTGTATATGTTGTTAATGTTGTCTTGTCCGTGTCGACTACTCTTCCCGACACCTGACAGAGATTTAACATGAACCTTGCTGTAACAATTGTTGCACTCATTTGGATTGATCCGTGAGTGTTGCATGTATTATCTTACCTTGTATGTTGTGACTACCACATCCTAATGGACTGCTCCACTGGAAGTTGTGGATGTCCTTTTGTGTTGTGTGTTCCTCGTCAAGTTAGGACTGATCCCTTTCAACCTGAAACTCACCTTTACCCTTATCTCCCCCTTTATGTGTTAGAACCTCTCATACACCTTCCTTGACTCACTGTAGCAGTCACACCCTTTAACTGATAGAGTTATCTTACTTTCCTCTGTGTGACATCACAATCAAGGCATTACCTTATGACCCACTGCTGGGACTCCTACACCAAACTGTCTAAGGTCTAATTGGGACTTCTTACTGGGGAGATCCCCTTGACATGTTGGTGGGTCCAACACCATCAACATAACCCTTTTAAAAAAATTTCCAAATATTATAGGTTTGTTTATGATTTGCGATTTAGTATTAAATTGGATGAATTTAACACATTCACTTTGCATAAAACTAGGAACAAAGTTGCAATATATTAAACCTCTTTAACAAAATTCACACATTAATTTTTCGCATGGTAATTGAGACCAATCTTCTATGTTTGGTTCGAGGAAAGAAGGTAAAACAAATTTAGCAAACCAATTGAAACAAATGAGAAATTGAAGACTAACCTCCTAATAAATGTCGAGCAATCTCTCATTCTGTAGCGACTTGAAGTGGAATTTGGAACTTAAAAGTGGGACCTTGGTAATACCTCTGTTGCTACAAACTGATATAATTAGTTTGGATTCCATACCTCAACCTATGCATCATAGAATTTGAATCCCCTAAAATTAAATGAAGAGATATAGTGCATTGCATTGGATTTTTTGCCAGCCAAGTGTCCACCTCAACTGGAGTTTCAAATCCTTTGACTTGTGAGAACATATACTGTTATCACTTAGATAAAACCCTAGCTGCAGGAAAAACTATAAGGTAAACTCAAACCACTTTGAGATTGAAAGTTGGCCCTTCAACCTGGAAAGGGATCTCTCCCTAAACCTCAACTACCCAAGGTCAAGTGGTAGAATGTTTGCAATAAGTCCTATGGATAGATTTATTTAAGAAAAACTGAGGTTGGTTGAATTGTAAGAAAAATTTACCATTGGGCATGGAGTCTGTCTCAATCAACTTTATCTAATCACAAGTTCAGTGAACAAAACATCACAAAAGCAAGATAGTAACAATTCATTTGAGAATTTTTAGGAAATTTGGAGGGTAGTGAGTTTTTAAATATCTGAAACATAAAGAAAATGGAACACAACAATATGAATTCCAATTTCAAACCACTTAGCATTCAAATATTGAAGACAATATTAAACCAAGAAACAGACAGGGAATTATAACACCTGCAAGCTTCTCACATAAACTGCTTTATTATAATCTGATCACACATTACATAAAAAGGGTACTTTCAAATAAGTTCCAACATTTTTTTCTTCTTCAGAAACTGTTTTATATAGAGAATATAATAGCTAAATAATTTTCTAGCTTATCCTTAATTACAAATTCTAAAAATAATAACGTACTTGACCAAATACATGCATATAGAAAACTTCATAATCCTATCTGCATCTAAATATCATGCTATTGTTGGAGTCATGGTTGGAGATAAAGATCACCAAGTTGAATTTGATGAGGTGACATCCAAGTCAACAACTATCCATGAGCTTTTCCCTCACGAATTCCTAAAAAATAGGGTCAAGTGATCCCTTCGAAAATCCAACATCGTGATAGTTATAAGAAGACCGATAGACATTTTTCTAAATGGGTCCGTTCCAGACAACATCCTCTTTTAGTTTTGAAAAAAATGTTCTCATTTGTTTGGAAATGGTGCCCGAAATTACGGTATTGTACAGGAAAACCAATCTAAAAAAGAAGTTTTTGTTAAGTAAAAACAAATATCTTTTGGCACCTTTTCCCTTTGACTGCTGAGCTTGTGTCATAAATTCCACCATCTAGAAACACAAACAATGAAAATGGCAGTGGGATTTGATTACAAGAGTGTGGGATAACGATTGTTTTACTTCGGCAGATAATACAATACAAATGATTAACACTGCACAAATTTTAACTCATGGTAATATAAGTACTTCCACCATCCGAAAACACTTGAGATTAAACATGTTATTCCATCGACTCATTTCTTTGGTCATGAAAAAGTTTGAATTTTTCATTTGGTGTTGATTTTCCAACTGTCGGAGTTTAAAAGAGGGTATTTAGAAATTTGCGCTTCTACTCTAGTTGTTAGCGCAATTTTAAAATTTCAAAACTATAATAATGTTGACACTGCCATTGTCAGCGTTTTAACTTTGTTTATTACAAATTCCCACTGACACTCTCGTTGTCAATGATTTTAAAAAATTTCAAAGTAAACATTGTGATAACAGATATATGCATACATTAATCATAAACACACCAAAGGAGAAAAAAAAACTTCTTGAATTCAAGAAGAAAAATTTCTTGAATTTTTGACTTCAATTTCTTGTAATAATATCATTTTCTTGAACTCTTGATATATCTCGGAGGCATAGAACTATGATTAAATAAAACAAATTCAACAAAGTAAGGAAATAAACGCTTGTTGAGAAACGACGACAATAAATTCCAGTTTAAATTTATCCTTGAATTTAAACTGTGAATTAAAATAAAATTCTATTCTCATAACAACTTGTGAATAATTAATTAAGTTTAATTAACTTAATTAGCTTAGGAATTTCGAATTGGAAGTCCTTTTAAAGTCATGTATATGTTCTCCTTAAGTTTTATGGGTCTATGATGAGTTTAATTAGATAAATTAGCTTACTAAATTATGTTTAGTTAAATTAGTTCCAAACTATTTGAGGAACTGATAGAGAGTTAACGGACAGTTGGTGCATTAGTTAACTAAATATTCCCTCATCAAAAACTCTAGTTAACTGAAGATTCCCTTATCAGAAACTCATGCATGTCAATTATGAGAAAGACCCAGTTGAGACTAGAATACAAGGACATTGTACTATCAGTTGTATGATTTACAAAGTTGTATAGATCATGCATGCAATCAAGAAGTCAACCTAGATTGGATTGCGCAATTTTGGAAGCACTGGATTCCCATTAATAGGGTTTATTCAGCCATAGGAATTGCGCAAGGAAATAGGGGCTTGGAGGGCAACAAAATTGGCTAAGTATTGGCCAAGAGCTTGCTTGTAAGATGAGAGAGTTGAGCATACTTGTGCGAAACTTCTCTAGTGAGAAGAAACTTTGTATCTTCACTCATATTTCTGATATATGCAATACATGTAGTGAGGTTTGGAACTATGGCTTTCCCCAAATACATTTTGTGTTATGTGCCATTGATTTATATTCTTCTTGTTCATATTGTTTTCATTTATCTATTAGCTTCCGCTAGTTGAACGTAGAAGTAGATTCTTGTCTCGTGCTTTAGTAAATTGCATGAGCTTGTGAATCTACAAGAAATTCTACAATGCTCACAATATCCTAAAAATGAGTAATTATATATCAATAAAACTTTCTTAATGAAATAAAACTTTCTTAATGAAATTAGGAAACAAATGATGACAAGATTCTAAAAACTAATTATTTTTAACTTATTTAATTATATTCATTGAAATGAAAGTTTTATTGTATTGTTGTGTGAGGAAAAAATTTATGGAAAAAATATAGAAAAGTGAAGGGAAAAAATAAAGTCAAAAAAATTAAAAACACTACAATTAATGGAATTGGAATTGAAAATAGAAAAAAACCATAGAAAAAATACAAAAAAAGTATAAGTCAAATTAAAGAGTAGTAAACTTAAATATTCAATATATATATATATATATTATATATATATTATATAATATATATATATATATATATATATATATATAATATATAGAAAATGTTTCTAAATTAGTTTTTCCTCTTTAAAATTTGTCATTTTAAATTCGACATATGAAGAAAAAACTATAATAGCTAGTTCTTAACGACAAATTTCGTGCAAGGATGCACTTATGATATTTAAATATTTGGGAAGATTGATTTTTCCCAAGGCAATTTCGAGCAAGGATGCATCTATAATATTTAAACATTTGGGAAGATTGTTTTTTTCACCTTTGTCGTGAGGATGAACCACATTAATTGGTTCGAAACGTCCTTTTACTTTTTTCCTCATAGTGTGATATATCCGAAAGACAATCTCATTAAAAAACTATAATTCAGGAAAATAGAAATAATAGAAAAAAATAAAAAGTTAA
>APFE031376297.1:0-40166 GCA_000404065.3 Pinus taeda
GATAGCCAATGTCCTTTACAGCTGTTGATCTTACAATCCACACTAAAGCAATAAACTGGAAATGATAAATCAATAATGTTGCTAATAAAAATGGAATAAACACACTTGTTGCAATATCAATTAAAAGATGAAATCAAATCCTTGCATGAAAGAGATAATGACAAAGCCTATTTGAAAAACAAAGCTAATTTACCGGAAATGAACAACAACACTAACTTAATGGAAATGAACAACATCAAAGCTAAATTAACAGCAATCTGTAATGAACAACAAAGTTAAGTTACTTAAATGAACAGTGAAGCTCTATAATTAAAATGAACAACGTAACAATATATTTGCAGAAAACAGTTATCTTGTTATGATGGAAGTGAACAGCAACATGATTCAATTACAGCATAGAAAACAGAGCAATTCATTAAGTTTGGCAATACGAAACAGTAAAGCGATGCGACTACAATAAATAGAAATGAAACCAAACCATCACATGGTAGAAATCTTAAAGGAATGGTACAAGAACAGAAAGTGAATCCACCAGGGCTGGACCCTTAGCCTCCAGGGATGCACTGCTATGATTAGTCCAGGAGATGTAAGGGACTGCAACTGTTTTATATATGAATCATGGCATAAACATTACAGTAGTTTCGTTCTCTGCTTCAGCAATGAAAGTCAACAATAACTGTTATAATTTCTCAATAGTAATTCTCCCATTCCTCATATCCTACCCTATCTATCTCTAATTTAAAAATCCATCTAATTCTCTTTCTAATCATCCATCATGAATCATGAATCCCTAATTCTGCATCCCCTTCTCTAATCTCTATTTTCATTTAAATAGAGAGAGCAGAGAGCTGCTACAACAGATATGATTACAATATGATTCTCATTACAAAATTGGATTGTTCTCAAAAAATTGATAAGCAAGATCATATTTGAGATATCCATCCATCAATCATTCAACAGGAACAGGTCGAATTTGGCATTGCAACTGGGATAATTTGGAAAACGGCCACATAACGAATCTGAGAAAAATGTCTTCAGAGAACCTTCCGTTTCTCTCAATACGAAATGAATTTAGGAAAAATGCTCATTACAAAAATAATTTGTTCCGTTCTGGACAAAACCCATGTTTCAGATTTTCCAAATTCTTCTCCATTTTCCCAAAAAGTTCAATACAAAATCATCGCTTCTTATTCCAGCAAATTTCTGAGTTGGCACATTTAATGATCAAATCTTCAATCTGGAAAATATCTTGGAGGCAAAAAATAGTGAGTAATGTTACAACCAATTTATTAATAAATCATCATTGATAAAATCATGCATAATCATCAATTTATTAAAAATAAAGGAGAATAAATAATATTTTTCCATAAAAGCATAAATCATTATAAGACAGAATTATATGATAAACCATGATAAATGACATGAAAAAGAAGAGTAGAAATGGGTGGAATAGGCATTCAAAAGTGATAATAATAATAACATATTAACGGCCCAATACCGGGAAAACTCCAAACTAGATGGTTAGGTCCCTATGAGATAAAAGAGGTGCATGATAATGACACCCTTACATTAGCCACCATTGATAGGTCTGGCTATTCCTTTAAAGCAAATGTGCATCGAGTACGCCTCTACCATAAACTGCTTACAAGGGAATTTTTTTGCCAACGGATACGTGAAGATTCTACGATACAAATTCTTGTTGCAGAAGGCAACTCTTCGGTAGCACCAATTTTGTAAAACATTATTTTTGAGACTCGTAAATACAATTGTTTTTCTATTTTTTTTATTGTTTTTCTTCTGTATCTTTGTCCTATTGTTTAGAGAAGTAGGGATGATTGCGTGTTTGTGTTTTTTCTCTCCCTATTTTCTTTCACTGTTCCCTCTAAGGAATAACACTTTTTCATGTGTTGATTTGTTGTTCCCTACAAGGAATAGTTGTTGTTCCCTAAAGGGAACAACACTTTTCTGTGTGTTTTTGTTGTTCCCTCTAGGGAACAGCTGTTGTTCCCTCTAGGGAACAGCTGTTGTTCCCTCCGGGGAACAACACTTTCAGCAAGTATTTTTTTTTGTTGTTCCCTAAAGAGAACATCACGTTTTCTGTATGTTTTCCTTTGTTGTTCCCTCTAGGGAACAACACTTTCTAAGAGTATTTTTTGTTGTTTCCCAAAGGGAATAGCACTTTTTCTATATGTTTTCCTTTGTTGTTCCCTCCAGGGAATAACACGTTTTTCCTAAGTATGATTTTGTTGTTCCCTCCAGGGAACAACACCTTGTCCGATTGTTTTTTGTTGTTCCCTCCAGGGAACAACACTTTTTCAAGTGTTTTTGTTGTTCCCTCAAGGGACCAGCACTTTGGGAATATTTTTTAGAACAACCCTTTCTTCCCCTTGCATGAGCATTCCTAGCCCATCCCAACTCATTTTTTTTAATTCTCTTTATGGCATAAAGTACAATACATATATGAGGACAACAAGTATGGAGTCTATTGAAGCAGGTGAATATCCTTAACATTATTATCTCTAACAAGACTACTTTATGATGATCGAAAAAGAAAGGACACAATTATATATATCACTTTACTACCCTCATTTCTGCTATAAATGATATTGATTGATTATCTTCACCATGTTGGTTCTACTCCCTCTAGTATAATTCTCTCTGCTTATTATCAATAATATTATTGGTATAATTTTTTTTCTATTGATATGTTCAAACTTCTTCCGTCATCCCTACTCTTAAGAAGTACTGGGGCACCCTCTATATATAAAATGGGGAGTGTAAAATATTATATAAATATATATAATATATATATATATATAAAATATAAGACTATATATATATATATAGTATATATATAATATATATATATATATATATATATATATATATTATATAGGATACATTATATATATATATATAATATATATATTCACTCTTAAAAATTTATTTTTTTTATCTACAGATGGAGGATAGGGGGTCTCATCACGAGCCAGCCTACCATGTTCATAGGGATGTGGTGAAGTGGCATTCACACTATGGCCACCACACCAGGGATATGATCCAATGGATACCGCAAGAAACAAAATCCTTGGACCAAGAGGTCTCATCACGAGCCGTCCTGAACACTTTCGCTACTTCCCAGTGAATGGGAATGTGTTCATCTGGTTACCATGCTAGCACATTGATCTCTACTGTTGACATCATAATGCACTTCCCCAACTATACATAGAGGATCCTGGCTCTTAAGGGTTAGAAAGCAACTCTGTCGAGGCTATGGATGCCTACAAGCAGTAGAAGCTCTACTTATGGTATTGAAGTTTTATTTCCTACATCAATAACTATTAAAATGCCCTCTTCTTATTTTTCTATTTTTTCTACGGAGAGACTATTTCCCTAACTTACCTTACCTTGAACCTTTATGCATGAGTTAATCTTTTCTAAAATCAATCACATCATTTTCAAGTGGAATATCGGCAGTAAGGTATAATCTCTTACGTATGTTGTCCTTTTTATTTATCGCATCACCTCACGACATCTTATCACTTATTAATAATTCTCGTTACACGCCTCATTTTCATTACTCCAATATCCTTTTACGATCCTTTCATTAATATACATACTCTGTCACCTTTACTGCCCAATCCATCACCCCTGTACTTCGCCGCCAGAACGTCATCTTTTCATCCATTCGGTCGTATGCGGCCTTTAATTTCGAGAGGGGGCGGGGACCTCCAATACACTCATGCATGCGCTGTCATCATTTTATTAGATTTTGTAGGATAATACGACATCCCATAATCACAGAGTGTGTGGCATTATAATAGTCCTCGATTTAACGGTATTTATTTTCATAAAACATCACCTAACAGTGTTGTTACAACTACTCATTGTTACATCTCTCGGCTGCTTCTCGTTGCTAAGTTTTTTCCACTGCACTAATCATTTGCAGGAGTAGGAAGAAATCAAGCATCACGGGAGATAAAACAGTGCGCCGAGAACCTTTAATATTGGTTGTCCTCGATGGAGCTAGGGAAATTCTAGCTTGCGTAGGATGGACAACATATTTTACAAGATTTCAACCCCCCAATGAGGAAATCGCCATTGAATTTCTACAACATCTACAAAATGGACAATCCTTGGTAAGAGGTAGACAAATTACCGTATCCGATGTTGTGATAGTATAGGTGTCTGGGCTACCGACAGAAGGACCAGTATGGGCTAACTCTATGGATATTTTTAGGGACTCAAACTAAGCTCATACCTACTTGAACAATCACCACACAAGCAGGATTGCATGCAGATTTAGTAGATGCAGCTGCTCAGATGGAGGATTGGACCTCCCACAATAAATAAGTGCAGACAGAGGATATCCCCTCTTGTAGCGTAGGAACTCAGACAAACATGCAAGCCAAAGACATCCTGACGCACCATGACCCTATTTTACTAAATCTTCAGGAGGAATTGACACAAGCCCGACTCTCTTTAGAACGATATGAACAAGAGACAATTCCCCTACAGAGATATCAAGAGCTACATAAACAACTTAGGGAACTAACTATAACAAAGAACGAGATCTTTGATAGGTGTAGAAAGGGGGAAGAAAACCTGGAGAAGGTGAAACTCAAGCTAGACATAGTCATGAGTCAGAAAAACACCATCTGCTCACTGTATTCAGATGTCCTTACATGTAGGTCTTCTGCCACCAATTATGCCCTGTTCTTATTAGAACGGTACCTATTATTAAAAATCAAAGCCGTAAGAGCTGGTAAACCAATTGAATTAAGGAAAATTGAAGATTTTATAAATTGTTGCAAGGAACATGGTGCAAAGGTCCAGAGTTTTCTTTGTGAGTTCTATTTGCATAATTTCATATTAGAAAACGAGGTGGAAAATAACCCTAATCCTTTTGTTGGAGACGTTCAATTCCAGACCTTTATCTCTTTTGTAGTTAACCAACTCAAATGGTTTAAAGCTTATAATGCATTCCAAAGACAGGAACACGGATTGGATCTTTGGGTGAGGAGTGAATCTAAACACCCTTTACAAATGTTTCCCAACCATAAAAAGATGATGAAATGATGGGGGGTGATTAAAACTTTAGGGCCCATACATAGGGAGATTGTGCAGAAAGGAATATCATATTTGCTCTCCATTCAAGAAAGATCCCTAACTGCATCTAAGATCAGATGGACAATCTCCACTAATAGTGTGAAAGAAAGGGAACCATTTAATTATAGGAATTCTAAAGTTGTTGCGACTCGAATGATCACCTACAATAATATTATTTTTAGAGAAGGACCTCATTGGTTGGGATGCCGATTTCAAAGTCCCATTATTTGGTATCCTCCTGAAGAGTATCGGGCTGACTACAAGTTGCCTAAAGGGAAAGAAAAGCCCGACTTTTCACTCTTGGCTCAACATCATGGCTTTAGGCCAATTTTTGAAGCTTTCTCTCCAGCCTACTCTTTAACTGCATTGCATAAGAACTATTCACTATTCATGAGGACATGAAATAGGGTAAGTAGGGGAGTATGTTGAGTTATGCAATGGGTATGTATTTACTCTCAATTATATTGCCTTTTTCCTCTTTTCTTATCTCTTTCATACCTTGATACACTAAAATATTGATGGATTCTGATAAGAAATGAATGAACTCCTCTCGATTAAGATTTAGCCACAGTAACTAACTCTTATTCCTTTTTATGCAAACAAATGATGAAAGGAATAGTTGTTGTTCCCTAGAGACAAAACAATGTAAACCGATAAAGGAGGAATGACGCGCGTTGGTTGCGGTTAGGCTGGAGGACGAATCAGGAGGATCAACACTAAATAAGAAGAATGTCAGAAGATAGCATTCAGTTGTGAATCCCTCAGAATCTCCCGATCTTGAGGAAACACATTTATCTTTTATCTTTTTTACTATAGAAGTGAAAATTGTAGGAGGAAAGGGGAGCGATCTCTATTTATTTCAAATTGTAATTTTAATTTTGCAGACTCGTGCTTTTGAGGAACACGATCGTATTGTAATGAGGATTGAGCTCAATGGTTAATACATAATTTGCGTTGCTTTTCATTCGTATTTTCTGAAGTAGCTCAGCAGTATTCGCTGGTGGCTAAGGGCCCGACCTCTCGTGGATCAAACTGCTATCCTTTGTGTTATATCTTTCTAATTCATGCAAGTTTAATTGGTTTGATGTTTTTCCATTCTCTGCTAGTTTACCTTGTTTTCTATTTTCTGATTTCCTATATTGCAGTTAGTTTACTTTCCTTTATTCTAACCTTATGTACTTCGCAGCTTTGTCATTTGATTCCATTTATGCTTACTGTAGATTAAATTGATTATCAGTTAAGGAATTGAATCTTGTTGATTACGATAAGAGTGTGGTTATTATAGAATCAGCTAAAAGAAATTGGTTAATGCTACTGAACTCTCGGTTGACATCATTTCCATTTGAATTGCTTAATTGAGATTGGGTGTGATTTAGATAGAATCAGCTAGAAGAGATTGGTTAATGTTACTATGCTCTCGGTTGATGCTATTGTCAATTGAATTGCTTGTTTGAGATTTGATTACGATTTTAGTTGAGAATTAAGTCTTGACGCTTAGATGTAATATTTCTGTTAATAGTTTCAGGTTGGGTTTTATAAAAGCATCCGTTTACTCTTGTATCAAAGTTTTATATTTCATTTTAAAAAACATTACTATCTAGATTTATAGCTTGCAAATATTGTGTACACTCTTGGAATAAAAGGACTTGCCCAGGTTGATAATTAATGTGAGGCAATTAAGAGTTTTAAAAGACACCTTTTAGCACCCAACATCTGCCATACTCTATTTAAAGCAAAGTTCATAGGAACTTCGTCCTTTACACTCGTACATGCATATTTATCAATCTTATAGAAAGAACGTATATATAAATACACAGACACACAAAACTCATATAACACACAGATGTATAATAACATGTATATTTCCATTATATACATAATTCAATTACAGACTAAAGCCTCACGGCCCGAACCACAAATTACCCTGCGACTACATTGTATCCTCCCTTCTTCTCTTTCACACAACACAAACTCTCTTTATATAGGAAGTTAAAAAGGCGTGGATCATCTAAGATCCACAATTTTCTCCTACAAATTTCTCAATCAAATCCCCTAAATCTCTCTCTATGCATACATGGCAGATAATTACATTTAATCAAGCCTTCTAAAAACTTATCAATTCCATCAATTTAGCTCTATTTTAATGGTTTTTGCCCCAGCTTACAATGATTATCCACGTTTTCCCTTTCACAACTTTGGATTTCGATTTTAATGAAGGGTGCTCAGATGCTCCTGCATCAGTCTACATTGTCATCGACAACACGTTCAATGAGATATTATCCCATTTATAAAGTTAGTTTCCCCTTTACTTCGACCGTTACCGAGAACACCTTCAATGGGAGATTATCAAATTTCAAAGGTTAGTTTCCCTTATACTTCGACCATTGAACGAGGAATTTCAGGAAATTAATTTGTTATATGTCAGCATATCATTTTATTTATTTATTTATTTTCTTTGTCTTGGGGAGCAACTCAATTTATTAATTCCAAATTTAGGAATTTTTTGAAACTAGGTAGACTTAAGTTCAAATCCCACTAAGTGTAGATCTTAAACCCCCATAGGTTTACTAGTAATCACGTGTCAGCTGGGTTGTTATGTTCATGCAAGATACCAGACAAAAAACCCATTTCATTAAAAAAAAAAATTAACATTTAGTTAATGAAATATGGATTTCTTTTCAAAAATTAAAAATTAAAAAAAAATCACATGGGCCAAGCTTGCCCGACGGCCCCCTCACAGACAAGGGGCCACTATGTCACCTGTAAGCGTGGTGAGCCTAGCCATGGGCATGTCCGCCTATGGCATAGTGGATGTTCCAGGGACGGTCGTTGTGTTGAGAACGGGCATGCCCACGGTCGGGCGCACCTGCCCAAGGCACAAGACTACTATGCCTTGGGCGGGCACACAACAGCCAAGCCCAGTCGTGGGCATGCCTGCATGCCCATTGTGCCGTAGGCGGGCTTGCCCAAGGCTAGGCACACCCACCCAATGCACATGCCCTTCTGTGGCTTGGGCGGGCATGCTCGGCCATGGGCTTGCCCACCCATGGCACAGTGGGTGTGCTTGCCATGCCTGCTATCTTTTGAGTAGACATGCCCATGGTTGGGCATGCCCGCTCGAGGCATAACAACCCCCTAGCAAGAAGGGGAATGATTATGAGAATCAATCCCCGGGCGAGCGTGCCCCGGGCGAGCATGCCCACTGGTGGCACAGCGGCACCCTGGTAGGTAGGGGGTTGATTCTCAGAATTGGCCCTTGCCTGCTAGGGGCTTGATTCTCATAATTGACCTTCTCCTACTAGGGGGACTATTCCAAGAATCAACCCCCGACAGGCCCCTCAAAAACTATTGTTGAACAAACCCAACCTAAGCTAATGACTAAAAATCTAGCAAGTGGCTCCTAAAAGGAAAAGAAGTTGGTTTATTATTGGAAGAAATCATAAGAAGTGAAGCGTACACAATTTGCATGGTTTGTGAAAGAGACAGAAGGTGAATAATATCTAACAATATATCTATTTGTTGGTATGATTTACGATGGTGAAAATTATGAGGTGCTAGGGGAAGTACTAGACATATGTTTGATGCCAAATACTAAAGTTGTTTATGTACCTAAAAAACCTCCCAAGTCACGTGACAAGATTAGATATCAGTTTGCATTGTCGATGTATGACACAACGGATGATTCTACAAGGATATGTAAGAAAATCATAAATGAAATTGCACAAAATGTCGTTAGTATTGTTATTTATATTTATCTATTTTGCGTTATTTTAACTGTATCATTATCTTTTTTATAACTTAGTTTTTAATGACATATTATATTTTGTTTGACAGAATTTCATTGAAGGTCTTTCAATTATGTTGGGAGGAATTTATTTTATAGAGCGAGATATAATGAATGTTGTCAATAGTTTCCACTCAGGGTCAGAAAAAGATATGACAAAAAAGCAAAAAAAAATACTTTATGATGCTACAAGACTACATCCAAGGGATCGGCAAAGAATGCCTATTGTGGATAAATCTAGCAAATCTAGACATGTTACTTTTCAAGATGAGTTAGCTGAAGATGAAGAATATGTTTCCATTAGTGAGGATGAGATTAGAAATAATGTTAGAAAGGAGAAGAGCCATATAAGACGAAAAGCAAAAATTCCCAAGAATGTCTCCCTTCTAGTTGATGATGAGAAAATTTCTTATCTAAAATAGATTATGATAACCAAGAGGAGGAAGAAATTAAAAGTTGATCATTCTCAAAAAAGCATGGTCAATAGTGAATATCCTAGTGAAAACTCCAAAGGAAGCAGGAAAATCATTACACTAGGGGATGATTTAGAGGATGGAATTATTAAAACAAAACAAAATTTCATTCAACATCAGTTGACAAAGACAAACTTAATTGAGGGTGTTCATACATTTCAACTTAATGTAAGAGAAATATGTAAGCCAAATGAAGGATAATTAAAATATCAAATTAGAAAGCCACACCACCTTCATGTTCACAACTTGAAACCATTGATGATGTACAATCCATATGCTCATGTGGTTGATTATGTGCTTCTTGTTGATCCAATTCAAGTTCCCAACGAAGAAGCATTTGATAAGTCAAAATTTTTTGAATACAAATATTATGTACTTGGAGGGAACCATTGTGTAGAAGTTCAAAGGAAATTGATGGGGGAATATCCCAATAACCCACATTTTGAAACAATGAAATGTATCATTTATGTTGCTTTAACAGATACATAAGCAAATTTATTGGCATTGGATCATAATACAGACAATGATTATAGGATTTCTATGACTTTCATCCAAAGGGTTAGATTTATTCATAATGAATATGAAGAAAAATGTGGTGGGGATAAGACAAAGGTTAGTCTAGCCTTTCAAAAGGAATGTTGTATGGAAATAGGTTATCAAATTGAGGAAAATAATGATTCAAAAGGTGGCAAAGTAAATTCTGATGTATTCAGAGGTATGGATAACATTTTCCAATTAGCATTTAGAACTGGAAAGATATGAGAATTGATTAAGAGAATTTTCGACATGTGGGAGAACATTGGCATTAAAAACTAGAAGGTCAAAAAGTCTAAACCGTTGACATGTAACATCAGTAAATCAGGTCTTGAAATGAAGCTCCTTCCAAAAGATATGACTATCACACCTTAGAGAGCATTGCAAGGAGTGAAGGATGAAAATCTTGTCAAAACAATATTATCTCGTGTGAAGTCGGGGGAATTATCATTGGATGAAATGCATGAGGAATTTCAAAAGTAAGTTTGTTGATTTCTTTTTACTTATTTCTAGATTATAAATTTCTTTTAAATATAACATATTGTTGTTGGTAGTATTTGTTATACATATCATCATATTAAAAATTTTTACTCTATTTATTCAGTGACCAGGTTTACACGAGAATACAAGAACAAATGATTAAATTTTTGAATGAAGATAGTTGGGATGATGTTGCACGTAACTATCGAGATTCAAGTTCTACATCAACACTAAAATATGTTTATCTTTCATTTAAAAATGTATGTTGATTTATACATTCATTTTTATTCATGTGCATACTATTTTTATTTCATAACTTATACATATATTTTTTTATTCCATTAAATATGAAGAAGGATGTAAATGAAGCACCAGATAGTTTAAGAAGCTTTATTGAAAAACTTAAGATGGAAAGAATGAGAAAGAAACATCTTAGTTGAACTTGATCCTAGTCTTACTCATTTCATTTCGAAAGGGATCGAGACTATGCAATATCAAATAATACAAAGTGACTGTGAAGAGATTGCAAAACTCATACCTAAAAGGGATTATTCTCTAGCTATTACAGATATTCCTCATGGTTTCAGTATCCCAAACATTGAATATGATAGTGACCTTTATAATTATCAAGCTCTTAGTAAATTAGTTATGGGATTTGTAGAAGTCACAAAATCACCATTATGGAGATTTGCGACATTTCATTCAGACACAAAAATTGCAATGTTATTGACAAGCTTCAAGGGAAAAGAAAACTCAAACATGTAGCTCACATGGTAATATGTTGAAATTGTATGTTTGATTAATATTAAAAAAATGTTTTATGTACAAGTTAATTGAACTTTTAATATTTCATGTTATAGACAAAATTCAAACCTTATTAACCACGAATATCAACCAATTATAAGTGATTGTGAGTTCATCCATGTTGAAATTTGGACAAAAGATGATAGCTATAAGCCTATGCTTCTGAATCAGGTAGATGGAAAGAGTCATAGCCAAGTACTGGTTCATTATGTTATTCTAAAAAAACTAACATATGAAGATAAACAAGTAAAAGAATAGATAGTTAACATTTATCAAAAACCACAATCATTGATTAGCTATCTTATATATTATGTTCAAATGAAGGAGATTGGGTTTTGGATTTATTCTCAGGCTCAGGTAAGTTTTATTATATAAAATTCAATTTCAATATCTTGTTTTTTAATTTTTATGTGATTATACTGATTTACTTCATTATTTATTTTGTACCTGATGATTAGGTACAACACTAGCATGTTGCCTACAAAAAGGAAGAAATTGCATTGCCATTGAAAAGGATCTAGTATAGTGCAAATTTATTCAACAAAGAATTAATGCTCTTCAATTTCTTCCAAATGTAATGCAAGAAGTTGGTTTGAGGAAATGGGATTTTAATGAATCATATGTGGAAAAAAATGCAAAGGAATCTCAACCACCATTAGATGGAATGATTGGAAAGGCATACATTGGGAGATTTGCAGACATCAAAGATCCATCAAAAGAGGAAAATAAGCAAAATGAAGCAGAAAATATTATGGAAGAAGACAATGATGAAACTCTAGAGGATGAAAAGTATGGATTACGTGATATTATTGATTAAATTCAAGTTATGCTTGGAAATCAAGCTCATTTTTTGTAACTATTAATTAGTTATACTTGTAATGTTTTGAATTTGACATTTTATGAGAAGAATAAGTATTCAGTTATTGTTGTTATATGTTTAGTATTTATATTATGTAATTTTCACCTTAATTTTTAAGTGGATCATTAGTTTTTGAAAGAAGTTGTGATTATTATATTTTTTGACATGAAATACATAAAATGTTAATATTAAAACATTTTTGGTTAAATTTTTCATATAAATTTTATTTGACATATAATTTTTAGCAAAAAATGTCTCAAATGTGTAATTTTTTTGTTATATTTATATTCAAAATGTGTATTTTTCTATCAACTATTAAATATGTTTTTTTAGAGGCAATTATTTGATGTGCATTGAAATATTAATTAATGATATATAAATATATAGAAGATCAAAAATTTAAAATATCAACCTTTTTTCTTAACTGTGCAAAAAAATAAAGATCTCACTACAAAATAAATTAAAAGAAAAACAAAAAAAATATGAAGAGGATGACTACATAAAAAATTGTTAAATTTTGAAAATATTTTTCACATTTAATACATTAGAAAATTTAAAGTCAAAAAATAAGTCTTCTAAAAGAAGGGCTTGACGCTCCATCAACACTTTTTAAAATTAGCAAGAAAATCACTAATATTTTAAAAATAATGTACTTAAGAAAATTTGAAGTGTCAAAAAATATATATGTATTCTGAATCAACACTTTTCAAAATGGGTTGATTTTTTTTCTGCCTCAAAAAAAAGGTAATCAACACAGTTCCTGTTTCAAAGTTTACATTGTTTTTACTCATGCCAAGAATCCGATGAGGACTCCTATTATGCAAATAAACATTTGTGTTGCATGCTTCATCCCACAAGTGCAATGATAGCCTTTGGTCATGTACCATCGCCCATGCGACTCCTACAATACTTTTGTTCTTCCTCTCAACCACCCCATTATGTTGTGAGTTGTGGGGTGTTGTCAATTCCCATCGAATGCCTTATTTTGCACAGAAAGTTTTAAACTCATTAGACACATATTCACGACCATTATCACTCCTGAGAGCCTTCACTTTCCTACTAGTTTCTTTCTCAACAAGTGCTTTAAATTCAACAAACTTGGAGAATGTTTGGTCTCTCTTCGGCATGAAGAAAATCCATCAATTTAGTGAGAAATCATCTACAAATATAACATATTACTTGTGCTTGGTAGTGGAGGCTGCCAAGAAAGGTCCACACACATCAGAGTGAATCCTTTCAAGGACTATTTGCGCTTTACTATCTTGATCATTGAAGGTGGATTTTTTTTACTTTCCCAATGTACACCCTTTGCATGTATCTCGCTGCTCTAGTGCACCTTTGGGAAGGTTTGTAGAAATTTGATGCATGATCTTCAGAGCATCATGGTTCAAATGGACAAGTCTTCTATGCCATAATTCACTGATGCCTTAGATATGCACCTTATCTACTTTTGTGCTCAATGTTGCACAATCTTCCACATCTAATTTGTAGAGGTTCTTCACTAGAAACCTGATCTTCTTCACATGTCCCATGATGATATGTCTTAGGAAATCCTTCCCTTTGTTGAATATCACATCGTATCCACGGTCTTCCAACACCGCTATGAAAACTAGATTCTTCTTTAGACCTGGTAAAAACATCACATCCTTGAGCTTTAGAGGGGAGCTAGAATCCCTCTAAAAAGTAGTTGTACCAATACTGGTCATGTTATACCTTCCATCATCTCCCATATTGATGTGCATCTAAATTATTTTCTCCTCCAAGTTAGTGAAAAATTATTTTTTCTTCGTCATGTGGAACGAGGCACCACTATCCGGATACCACACACTACCCATCATTGTGATTTCCATGCATGCAATAAGGGTGAATTAAAACTCAAATTGTGTATCCAAAGCTTCACATGTCACTCCTCTTGAGGACTTCTTTCTTCGATTCTTGCGTGGACACTTCGTGGCATAGTTTCCCAGTTCATGACAATGAAAGCACTTGATTTTGGATGTCTTTCTTCTTGCCCTCCTGATCTGATTCTACTTTGGATTGGGATTTCTTCCCTTTCCCTCTATTTTCCTTTCTATCAAAGGCATCATTATCCTCATCATCACACTTGTATGAGATTTCATCTCTGGTGTTCTGCCTTATTTCTTCTTGCACCAAAGCAGACCACAATCATTCCCAATTTGGTAGCTTCTCCCTCTCGTTTACCGAATCCTCGTAGTTGTTCTAGATCTTGGGAAGGCCTAGAAGTTCTAGGCTTACCAGATCATATTCTACAACTATAACACCAACACTCCCAAATTCATCATGACATTGTGTGAATTTGCTCAGGTATTGTGGTATTGTGTCGCCCTTCTGCATCTTGATATTCTAAAGTTTGTCCTTCACTGCCAGCTTCCTGTGGCCACTATTATTCTGGAACAAATATGTCAAGGATTACTAAATTTCACACAAATTCTCTTTCCCATTTAGATTCAAGACAATATGGTCTTGAATTCCTTCCACTATGATCCTCCTCACCTTTGAAACACACTTCTTCCATTCTGCTAGATCATGAGCATCAGATGTTGCCAAATTTGGGATATCATTATCTACGAATTCCTTCAACCCATTATGTTCCAACCCTATCTCCATCATTTCCTTCCAAGCAACGTAATTTGAACTACCCTCAAAGGCATACTCAAGTCTCAATCCATAGAAATCCATCCTATTAACTCTAAAGAATTGATCCTACAAATTCAATCCTCTTGCAAAGGAAACTTCAAATTCTCTTCTCTGTTGTGATTAATTCTCTGATAACATGTAGAAATTTCTATGTAGATTGAAATTTTCTCATGTAATTTACTAAAACATAAGACTCAAATATACTCTACTCATATGAGGAAAAAAAATCAGATCAATAAATCAAATCATAAACATGCATCAATATTCAACACACATACGCAAAGATTTATTTAGGGGAAGGTAATTTCTCAAAACCCCTTCCTATCTGTCTTGCATTAATCAAATAATTTGGATGAATACAATATGCTTGATCAAGCTTAAGCAAAACCTTCACTTGTATCTTCTATCCTACTGCTTCACTCACTGACTCGGGCCAATAATTAGCCAATTTGTCATCCTGGCAAGCTCTTATTTCATTGCACTGTTCCTTGAGGAATTAGCACATATTAATTAGGGAAAGTTACTCAATCTAGATTGCACAATTCCTTTAAGCCAATCTCTGACTACATGCACCACTTGTACAACTTGAAATAGTTTACAAATGATAGTACACTTCCCTTGAACTCCAATCTCAATTGGGTACCTCAAATTCTTTGCATGCATCAGCTATTTTGGGTTGGTTGATTAGTTAATTGTTATGAAACCAGCTCACAAAAAGATAGAAAAGATAGATCAACGACTTAAAAATCAGCCTCTTCGAGGGGGAAACCCCCTTTAATTACACAAATAAACAATTCTTGGATGATACAAATGACAATACCTCCTTTCTATGTATAGGAGCCTAAGCGGTCCCAATACAATCAGAGCCTACATAACAATAATATTGTAGGGGCACAACAATAACAATAGTGGGCTTCTATGGGGCATAAAAATAACAACATGGGGACTATATGGGCACAATAATACAATAAGGGGGTTGAACTAATAACAATAAGGGGTTACACTAGTAGTATAGGGACCTAACATGCCCCTCTCCTTAAAAACATGTTGTCCTCAACACTTGAGTAGTTCTGAATGATTCTGTATAAAATTATCATCCTCCCATGTGGAATATTCAGCGGGTAAGTTCTTCCACGTGATGAGATACTCTAAAATTAATCGATTTCTTAGCTGTCGATTTCTTGTTTTTGTGACTTCTTCTAATTCCAATATGATTTTTCCTTCCTCATCAAGTTATGGCAATATTGTTTGAATTGGGATCTTCTCACCTATAAACTTCTTTAAGCATGAAGCATGGAAAATTGGATGCACTTGGGAAGATGCAGGAAGCTCCAATTTGTATGCCATAGTACCAATATTTTGTAAAACCTTGTACGGACCATAATACTTTGGTGATAATTTATTATCCTTATTAGCTTGCTTGAGAGGCATTTGTTTGTATGGTCATAGTCATAGAAATACCCAGTCACCTACATCAAAACTTATTTCGCTGTGATGTTGATCTTCTTGTTGTTTCATTATATTCTGCGCCAAAGTGAGTTTATCCTTTAAGAGTTTGAGAACGTTTTGTTGATGCCCGATGTGATCTTCCACTTCTTGAACCTTAGAATTTTCATTTAAAGATAATGTGATGGACGGTGGATGATATCCATAAAGTGCCATAAATGGGGTCATTTTTTCTGCAGTATGGAAGGAATTGTTATACCACCATTCATCCAAAGGAAACCCTTGAACCATTGTGTTTGTTTATTATATACAAAGCAACAAAGATATCCTTCCAAAAATTTGTTCACTATCTCAGTTTTCCCATCATATTAAAGATGATAAGATGAGTTATGAGCTAACTAAGTACCCAAATATTCCAAATCTTGTACTCTAAAGAAACATTTGGAGCTTTTTTCATATAATTGTTTCTCTTCCAATAGTTTGAGCACGTTGTCAACATGTTGAACATGATCCTTCCAATACTTGTTGTAGATTAGTATATCCTCAAAAAATACTAACACAAATTTTCGAAGGAAGGGTTTGAAAATGGAATTCATCAAACTTTGAAATGTAGAAGGTGCACTGGTAAGGCCAAAAGGCATGACTAAAAATTCATAATGACCCTCATGAGTTCTAAATGTTTTTTTTGGAATGTCTTCAGTCTTCATTCTGATTTGATGATATCCTGAACGAAGATCCAACTTGGCGAAGTAAATTGCTCCATGTAATTCATCCAATAATTCTTCAATGACATGAATGGGAAATTTATCTTTAATAGTAAGCTTTTTGAGCTCCCTATAATCCAGACACATGCGTCGTGATCCATCCTTCTTGTGTACCAATACCACTGGAGCAGAGAAAGAACTTTGACTAGGTTGAATTATACCAACCTCTATCATTTCTGCAACCATACATTCAATTTCCCTTTTTTGGGAATATGGATATCTGTAAGGCATGATGTTTGCAGGAACAATTCCTGGAATCAAATGAATAGCATGATCATGATCACAGATAGGTGAGAGTCCTTTGGGGGTCTCAAATACCTTGGAATGGTTGTCCAAAACGTTTTGGATATCTGCAGAAATAGATGATTTCGATGTGGGAACCTCTAGTGAACATGATTGTGCAATTACGCCCCGTTGTTCTTTCTTTAGATTCAGATTTGTCATGTTGTTAGAGCATATTATCTTTCTTAGTTTCCTTATGATACCCCTTAATTCAACTTTCTTTCCTTCCCAAAAAAAATTCAAGAAACATTCTTGAAAATTAAAATATATCGTACCCAAAGATTGTAGCCATTAGACTCCTAGTACAACATCTGCACCACCTATTGGAATGGAAAGCATTGGACCATTCAAGTCATATTCTCCCATGGATAGCTTGATATTATGGCACTTTCCAGAGCAATTTATGGTTCCTCCATTTGCAACCATTACTTGACACTCTGGTGCTGGATATAGGAAGAAATTCAATTTCTTGGCTTTCTTACAATCAATAAAATTATGTGTACTACCCGAATCAATAAACACTATTACCTTTTTCTTCTTGATATGCCCTTCTATCTTGAGAGTTTGAGGAGTGGTAATTCCTGTCAATGCATTACAAGATATGGTCAGATTCATTTCTTCTTTCTCTGGGATTGATTCCTAGTGTATATCCTCTTCTTTTGACATTTCTTGTTCCTTTTCCCACTCCTTTTCCTCATCTATGTAAATTAATTTCTTCTCAGCACACTTATGACCTTTAGTGTATTTTCTATCACAATTGTAACAAAGTCCTTTTTCTCTTTTTTCTTCCAATTGTTGTGGTGTAAACCTTGTAGGTAGTGAAAGGCTAGGAGCAACAACACTTCCATATTTATAGTTGTGAGTTGTAGGCTTCCTTGTTGCCATAATTTTGCTTTCCATTTTTCTTTCCAACCTGAAAGCTTCTCCAATGAATCAGGTTCCCAAAGGCGAACCTCATGTTGGATTTTATCCTTTAAAGTCCCTATGAACACATCAACCCTATGCTCCTCTGGAATATCTTTACGCTTATAATCAATTTTTAGAAGTCCTTAAAGGCAGAAGTGTCCTCAGACACATAATTTTATTAATCAGAAAAAATAATTACATAATTGATTTGCAAGAGCCTACACCCGAACTACACAAACACTCTGGCAATGAGCTATTTATAAGCTCCATGTCCTAACTACCTCTAATTATGGATCACTTATTAAATAACAAGTGTCCATTCACATTAAATGCTATTCAAACCAACTAGCTAACTAATCTCCTAAAATAGAGCCTAAGATACGACACATTTGGAGAGTCATATCTTGTTACAACAATATACTAATTTCTAATTGTCTCCATTAATTAATCATTTCTAGAATAATAATTATTAATTTAATTTCTTAAATTAATAATTATTTTATTTCAATTTTATAACCTATGATAATAAATTATTTTTGGATTTATTATTGTTTTATGAGAGAGGCTAACATTCCCCCCCTCAATGATAAATCCAAAATAAGAACGAGGAACCATCTTCCAAGTTCTCATGTTGATCCTCAAAAGGATTGCCTGAAAAAACCGCCAAATTTGGATGCTGAAGAAGCTGCAATATGAAGAGACTAAGTCAGCTGCATGACTGATTCAGCTCGAAAGGACGCTTAACAACTCCATCATGTGCCAAGCCGCAAAAGGATCCAACTGTCCTTTGCTTGAAAACAACATCTGGTGTCCACTAACACAATTTGATGATCGCCCACTGGCGAATTTGCTGATGCTCACTGCTGATGACAAATGCCCACTGGCTGATGAAGATACCCACTGGCTGCTTCACTGATGTTGTCGAGACTTTTAGTCGGACAACCACTTGTCAATTTCATTGACAGTTCCCCCCTTTGTCCGCTGAAAGGAGAGACAATATTCTCCAAAATATATCTGAACTCCCCCCCTTCAGGTGTAGGAGAGTTTCACTGTTGTACTCCCTCGTTCAACTGCAGGAGAGTACCATCATTGTTTTACGGCTGGCTGCACTATGTGTGATTGTAGTCGATTGTAGAACTGAGACAATCTTTTGACTGTGGATGACCATTCCCAAGGATCGATCCATTCATAATGTAGCTTCAATCTGGCTGATTTTGGGTGATTGCGACATTTTTCTGAGGAATGATTGGGCTTGCCACAATGGCAACAAGGTTGGAGATCAAAACACTGATCTTCCATATGGCCTGTTCTTTGACAATGAGAACATTTCGGTTGGACGTCAACTTCAGGTTGCGTGCAATTCTGTTTGTCTACAACTTTCTCAGAACCTACTGAGGTGAGTGGTTCAAGAAATCCTGCACTCACGAACTTAATTGGATTGGAATAATCTGGGATATGCAAGTTGGTGTCATCAGTGACATATCCTAAGCCTCGTCGATTCTTGTTATTTTGAATTTCTTCCCAGGGCTTGATGATGGGTTTGGAAGAAATTTGAATTTGATCATGAACAACTTCGACACTTGAAGTTGTTTGGATGAGTGATTTGGAATCAACATCTTTATCTTCATCTGTATGGTTGAATGACTTGGAAGAAGCACTCTTTTGTTGCAGCTCATCTCTTTGTAGTTGCAATGGGAGTTACGAGGCTACAGATGCTCTATTGGTAGCTTCACTTGCGGCAGAAGGCCAACTTGAAATAGAAGCTTCTACATCAGTGGAGGAAATCCACAGTGATGAAAGTGAGGATATGGATGAAAGTGATGAGATGATTCTTCCAGTCATGCAAGGGAAAGTAGATCCATCTGTCTTGGCAGTTCTCTACGCAATTGTCAATTTTTATCATACGGGGCCTGTGAAATGTGAAAACTGATACGATTATGTGGAAAACTCTGAAAGTCTGGCTGCTGTGGTCACGTTTCTGGGTCCGCTGGCGCACCCCTCGTTGTTGCGGTCGTGCCTCTGGGCATGCTGGCACACCTCTTAGCTGCCGACCTGGCCTGGGAATTCAGGGGACGAGGGCTTTTTGGGCACGCTGATCACAATATAACCATGCCTACGAAAAAACTTATATACCCAATTTACAGTGATGGCAGAGAGCTCTCAAATTCAACCGTTTCAGAAAATTGAGATTGATCAGACGGAGCCTCCCCAGATCGAATGCGAGACCAGCCCAATGCCATTCGCATGATTTTTCTCATCAAACTCTCATATCTCTATTTTTCTCTATACACAGGAGAGGATTCTTATGCTCTGATACCACAATAAAGTCAGAAGTGTCCTCAGACACATAATTTTATTAATCAGAAAAAATAATTACATAATTGATTTGCAAGAGCTTACACCCGAACTACACAAACACTCTGGCAATGAGCTATTTATAAGCTCCATGTCCTAACTACCTCTAATTATGGATCACTTATTAAATAACAAGTGTCCATTTACATTAAATGCTATTCAAACCAACTAGCTAACTAATCTCCTAAAATAGAGCCTAAGATACGACACATTTGGAGAGTCATATCTTGTTACAACAATATACTAATTTCTAATTGTCTCCATAATAATTAATCATTCTAGAATAATAATTATTAATTTAATTTCTTATTAATAATTATTTTATTTCAATTTTATAACCTATGATAATAAATTATTTTTGGATTTATTATTGTTTTATGAGAGAGGCTAACAGTCCTCAATGTGCTCCATCATTGAACCCTTTTGTTTGAGATTTATCAATTGGCTAAAAAAGGTGTTGCTTTTTGTATCCTCATAATGTGTTATCATCTGTTCTGTAAAACATTTGTTTACAAGAAAAAAGCCATCGATAGAATACACACTGATTTGGTTCGAAATCTAAAGTTGCAATGCATACCTTTTGTGTGTTTTGCACATTATGGAGATCGAAATATTGCTCCATCTATAGTATCCATGTTATGGGATCCTGCCATCAAACTTCCTCATATCGATATTTGGAACATGGTGGGTCTTCAATCCATCATTAGAGTCTATGAAATTATGACTAACATTTATTTTTTTCTCATCATGAGTTTCCTTTACTACCCTTTCTCCATTAGTAATAATTTCTTGTAGCAACTTTTTCAAATATGTCTTCAAATCTTCCATGTTGCCTTTAAGTTTTTCTTCTATACCATCCATATTAACTTCCACTTCTTTCTTTAAACCATCCATCTTAGCTTCCACACCTTTCTTTAAACCATCCATCTTATCTTCCACACCATCCAACTTAGCTTCCGCGCCTTTCTTTAAACCATTCGTCTTAGCTTCTGTTACTTTTTGTGAGAGTGAATTTTGTTGCACTTTGTCTCGTAATTTTGATATATCACGTTGCATTTCTTCCTCTTCTTCATGAGTCATGGTAGAGCTTTCAGGTTGCTTACTAGATGTTTCCATTTTTTTTTCTTCGGGGCATCAATTAATGATAATAGTGCTTCACTATGCCCTTTGAATTCCTTCAAGAAAATTTCTCAACCAAACTTATGCAAAATTTAAAAAAAAAAAACTACACACTTGTTTTCACTTTATAGGAGCTCTATATTGAATCTATTGTATCTCTATAATTTTGGATCTGAAAGGTCTAAAATTGCGTTCTGCAATAGCCCTCTAAGTCCTCTTTCCCACCCCGCAAGTCTGATCAAGATTGGTGATCTGAAAATGGAATGTACTTGTTTAAGGGTGCAAGGTATCCATTTTCCATAATTTCAAATGTGAGTTATACACTCCAAGTGACCTCTAAAAAGGTGAAAACTTCTTATTTCTTATACAGAGATAGATTGTAGGGGCATTCACAGGACATGTCAACTCTAAAGAGAGGATGAGTTCCAGAGGCTACCTGGCCCTCTACAGGCTCTACCTAAAGAAATAACAAAGTAAACACTTAGAAGTCTTTGACATACACATACTTGAAGTTTGATGTCTTGCGGAATAAGACAAATAACTTTCTGCAGCTGAATAGGTGATTATGTGTGTATGCAAGTTCTGTATATTTTTTGTTTAACACTTTATATCAGTTTTGTTTAGCATATCATCTTCAACAAATAAAGACATCAAAATGATAAAGCAGTTCACCCCTTCTGGGCTACATCTGCTGAACCAAGCCTCTCCAACTAGGCTTGTCCTCTTGTATTAAAAATTCTACAAAGGCTAATACAAGAATATGAATGTCTCGAAAGACCGATCTGACTGTAAATACAGAATCATAATATAGGAATTAGCTAAACATGCTCTTTCCCAAGCACTAAACAGTGAAATTGTACCTGATACAGTACTTTCCCCAATTGGCCCTGATGGCCCTTTAAACTTGCATGGAGAATTTCGAGGTGAAGATGACCTCAATTGGTTCTGAAACCTCTTCCATTAGACTCAGAAGGTCGAAAATAGCAGACATAGGCTTTTGAATCACCAAAAATGGATGAACACAACCCCCAAACAGCTCAAGCCCTGAACTGGCCCTGGTGGCCCTTAGAGCTTCCCTGAAGCTAAACAGTGAGAAGAATGCCTCAACAGGAAAAACGAGCTATAGAAATGGATTCAGAATGCTGAATTCCTTTAGAATGGACCTTCTTTCCACACTCAATGGCTGCACACATCCCAATGCAGCTCCCAAACTGATTTAGCCCTAGTGGCTCTTGGAACTTCCACGAAGCAAAAACAGTTGCAAATGACCTCAGATGGCTGTGAAACCTGTGCCAATGGCTTCAGAAGGTCGAAGAGATCCAAAATCAAAAAAAAAAATCGTCCAAAAAGGACTTTCCTAACCAAAGTTATGGCCATTTACTCCCAACTGCCAGTTGCCCTTGAAAAACTCCAATTAGACTTTTAGTTACGGCCAGATAGGCCCACCAAATATGGCGGGCCCGCCTATTTTGGCGCCCCACCAGAATCTCCGCCAAACGAACCGAGCATTAACTGTAGGTTAACCGTTTGCATATGAACGGGAGTAATGGGCTTGGTGGTTTGCATTGGATTTCGTGCCATAACCTTCGGTTGACGGGCAGTTGAACTGTTTGTTAGCCAGACTTCATGGACATGTGACCACATTAAACATATTAAGCGGTGACCGTTATGTTTAGCACCGGCGGTTTAGGGAGGAACCCACAGTTCCGGGCGTGAGGACACATGATACGGGCGCTGGCCTTTACAAGCTGGCCCCCTTCGGGCCCCGCCCAAATCAACTTTAAAGTTCATATGCACATCTTATGGCTGCCATAACAAGACCTATCTACTTGGTGCATTGGTAAAACGTTATAATGTTGTTTGCGTGGTCGTGGGTTCGATTCACAACCCAACCAAAATTTTAAATAACGCACATATATATGCTGACGTCATCATGATGTCACCCAGACTACGTGGCGGCCTTTGGGCTTGCCACATGGCATCCTGCCATTCGCTGCCCAAAAGGAATATTCTTTTTTTAATTTTTTTGAAAAAATTCAAAAATTAAGAGTCATTGGGCGATTTTGTTTTTAGCATAACTTCTGCATACGGAGACCGTTTTTCGAACCATTTGTGGTGCTGGAATCAGGAGGACGAGCTCTATCCGTTCATTTAGGTTTGAACCAGTTCTGAGCATTTTCATTTTTGACCATTTTACGACACTTGGTCCTGAGCTCCTGATCAATTGGATTCTCCAAGAAAGAGCTATTCCAAATCCCCACGATGACCTGATTATAAACTCATTCATTAGAGAAAACTTGTACGAAGTGTCGCATGTCACTGTTTTGACCTTAGGATCTAAACCCAATATACAAATAACTACAGGTCATCCTCTTTCTGTAATGTTTTACGAAATTTCAATCTAATGCTTAGAGAGAAAGTTATGACGATTTGCCCTAGGTCACTTGTTTGGGATGTAATTCAGAAGCCTGCAAAGACCCTAAATGTCTTGGACCATATATCTGAAAATATAGCAAAACAAGATCTGAAATTCGGGCCCGAGCTTCATCACAAATTCGGCTCAAATGGGTTTTAATTGTTGAGTTTGAACCTTCATAGAAAAAAATTATAGAAAAACTTCCACGATGACCTGTTTGTGATGGAATTCTGAAGCTTGCAAAAACCCTAACTTCCTCAGATCATATCTTTGAAAATATATAGATATAAGATGTGAAATTCGGAGTCGAGGTTCTGAACGATTTTGACTCAAATGAGTTTTTTTTTTAGCTTCTGAAACTTCATAGATAAAATGTTATAGAGAAAATTCCATAATTACCTGTTTAGAGTAGTGAAACCCTAGAATCCAAAGATATGATACCAAATGTTATGACACCAGCTCACAAAAAGATAGAAAAGATAGATCAACAACTTAAAAATCAGCCCCTTCAAGGGGAAAACCTCCTTTACATTACACAAATGAACAATTCTTTGATGATACAAATGACAAGACCTTCTTTCAATACAATCAGAGCCTACATAACAATAATATTGTAGGGGCACAACAATAACTGCCAAAAATGGAAAACTACCAAAATATGAAAATTGTGTTGTGAGCCAGTGGAATAGGTGGGTGGCCACTAATATCCATCTAGATCATATTGACTACAAAATTAATTGAAACTACGAGAACAAATTTTGCGACCATTATAGACTCTAAGAAACATGTTGTTTCTCAATCATAACTTTAATTTTTTTTCACTTACAGAATACATTTGATTTTTGTTTTAGAAAATACACTCACAATTTTCCTTGAAAAATTATCTACGAACAACAAAATCTACATTCCACTAGAAAATGATATTACATGTACATGTATATATATATATATGAAGAGAGAGAGAGAGAGAGAGAGATGTGTGAACTAATGCAAGAATTACTTTGGCCCTCTAAGCATTCACTTCATCAATAGGCATTCTATGATGCTTACCTCCAATACGTGCACCACACATAATGTCTTTCTTATCCACAGTATCTAGAATATATATATATATATATTATATATATATATATATATATATAGAGAGAGAGAGAGAGAGAGAGAGAGAGATGCGTGAACTAATGCAAGAATTATTTTGGCTCTCTAAGCATTCACTTCATCAATAGGCATTCCATGATGCTTACCTCCAATACATGCACCACACATAATGTCTTTCTTATCCAAAGTATCTAGAAGGTCATCCACAATTTTGCTATTAGTTAAAAAGGAAAGAAAATGTATATTTGGATGTCCATGCCTTTAATGCCAAAGTGAACCCATGTATTTCTCACCACTAGCGTCCTCCTAAATTGTATCAACACTCACCAAGTCAAACAACACCCATACCAATTAAGTTATTATTAGTTTTTTTAACCATTTTTTATTGTTAAGATGGCATTTAAATGATAATTGTACTTCATAATTTCACTAACATAAAAATATTATTTTCCAATCAAAGGAAAAATAAAACATTAAGGAAGAGTATCCTTTTACCTTGCATTTCAATATTTACATTTCCTTTCTCAATGATTATTTAATCTACCCCACCATCAAAACTCACAAAATATAAACCTCTCTTATCTGCTATAAAATCAAGATACTAGTCCTTTCTCTTAGTGAAATGACAAAATGCCTTAGAACCAATACACCAATTTAAATTGATCTTCTTATTCGTATAAAAAACAAAACATATAATTCATTCTCATCACTATGTCTAGTCACCTTTCCTTGCATCTATTAGTTTTACGAGCCCCTAGATTGTGATTTTCATCCCACAAAGGTGGAAGCTAAAGTTGTTAGGTATAGCATTGAATTTAGTCCCCATTTGTGAAATTGCATCAAGTTTCACCGAAGAATGTAAAGACAAACTAAAACTCAAAATGGAATAAAAAAGGGGGTTAAAAGGGAAGAAAACAATAATGTTTTATTGTAGTGAATGGTCCAAGTTGTTATGTGAATGTTGTCTTCTTACATTCCCTCACATGTAGAATTTCCTTATTGGATTTGGAAGAAACAAAATGGTGTTTCTTTTTATTATCTCATCTATGATAAGTAGTTTCATGATATGATGGCACTCTAATGGTGTCAACCTATATATATATATCTTGAAAGATAGCTTAGGTGGCGATTAAACACCTCTAATAACCTCTATAAAGAATAATATGTTTCACCACTAGGCTAGTAGACATGTGCATGAGTGTGGGAGGATTTGGCAAGCAATTGTCAACTCAGGGCTTAACCATTTTTTAGGGGTCAAATATGTCATGGCCTTTTACTAATGGGTGGGAACTTGTGCAATAAATTGATGTTGATCTCGCTAAATCTACATGGACTAATCTGAAATGGGGGTTTGATAACTTGTTATGCTTACAAGAACCTCCCACTCAACTTAACAAATAAATGATCTAGCTTATATATGACATTTGCGAATTAAATACTTGAAACAGATGTATGTTTTCTTTTAATTGTTTAAGTTCTTTAAATCCATTTGTTACTATTGATATTAAACACATATAATAACCATATAATGCAAGAAATAGACAACCACACATAACAACAAATTTAATCTAGGAGTTCACCCGAATATCTTGGGCTACGTCTCCTTGAGCTTTTGTCATCTTGACTTGGCGCTTTGGGATTATGGCAAAGTTTCTTTTACAAGTTCCACACTTAACTCCAAAGGTTACTGAACTGAACCAGTGGGCTTAGAATACCATCTATATCCCTGTCATGGTTGTCATCACTCTGCAAACAGATCTAAGCTCCCTTAGACTTGATTCCTTCAATTAATGCTCTGAGCTACCCTGAGCTTCTTGATGGCACTATCTCCTTCAAAATTCTTCAACTGTCACTGAAACCTCATTCATTGTCTCCAGCATATATCAGACACCAAAATAGACTGATCATTTTCTCAAAATGAGCATTGCATTCCCAAACTAGGCCTTCCTCCACGGTTGGCACTAGGTTGCCTTAAACTTCCATGTAGCATCTCGGCCTTTAGAAGTCTCCAAATGCTTCTGCAAATCCCTGCAATGGATTCAGAAGACTCATTACAGTCAGGAATGGTTGTTGGTTCGTTGAGAATGAGTATTGGTAGCTCTTACAACTGCCTCCAACTCCTCGTGGCTTTGAGCTCCAAAATCTCTATGAAAATGACTTCTTCATCTTCTCTGGACTATTCCATTGGCTTCAGAAGGCTCCAATTAGCCTAGCTAGCCTCTTGTTTCACTCTCTCTCCTTCTAGCTCTCTGGTCGAAACTGCTCCTGGAGTGCATTTAATCAATATCCCCCTAGGGATACTCCACCAAATTTGGTGAACTACACCTAATTCCAATTAAACTTAGCATATCCGCCTAAGTTTAGCCGCTCCGCCAAGCTGACCATCAGAGGTGAGCCATTACCGTAACTGTTGGGCGCGCACATGAGGGCGGTATATCCCTAGCGGTTAGGGATAATGTTGTAGTCGTATTAACCTTCAATCGCTGGGAAGGCATTACAATCGCGATACCGCTTTGATGTAGCAAAGTCGTATCTTTATACAATTCCCGTGTGGACTTGTGGGTTATGGGCCCACGTATACGAAATAGAGGAATCTCCACTGTCGATCTATCTTGCGTGATCTAATGGCTATCGCGTCGTGCACTCGCCAACTAGCCCGGACGATCTCCACCGTCGATATGACCCGTCCAATCGAACGGTTACTGCGCAATCTCGCATGAATTTCTACACGATCGATATCAGATCAAGAGCGCACGAGAAAAGTGGTTTTCTCGTGCTACGTGTCGCACGCTAAGGTTAATCGCGTGAAATTTAGGAATACCGCTTACAACTTTTTGTCCACACGAGATATCGTTTCCCACTTTCCGAATACTTCCCACGTGCTCAATACGAAACTTAAAGAAAAATGTTTAAGGAAAGGTTTAGCACTTAATCTTGGTGAAATGTCCAAAAATTGTAGTTTACTAGACTTTTCAAATAGTGATAACTTCTTCATATGGTATCAGTTTTTCGAACTGTTCACAGCGTCAGAATCAGGAAGACGAGATATATCCAGTCGCTCAAGTTTGACACCCTTTTGAACACTTTGAAATCTGAGCTATCACTAAGGTCCTGGATCAATATCTGATCATGGACCCCTCCCAAAATGACCATGCATAACCTCCTACTATTACTAGAATCTTTTTTTAAGCGATATCTAATTGAAGTCTTACTTTATATTTATTTAAACTTTGATTTTATAAAAATTTGTTAAACAATTATGTCACTATGGGTTCTTTGTCCCAAGTTAATTCATTTTTTTTTTACTTTTTAGCTTTTGATATTAAATTTATGCTTATTTTAGCTTAATTCAATCTTTTTTTTTCATTATTGACATTATACTTATAACAAGTACATTCACAATCCAACTTTTTATATTAAACTTTTACACCATTTTAATACATTCACTTTAACACCATATTAATAGTAAAAGAAACCCTAATTCCATACCTAATAAAATAAATAAAAAAATTATTATTATAATAAATAAATAAAATCTAGCCATTTCAATTCAACTAGTAAGTAGACACTCTTTCATCTCTATTGTCCACATACATTCCCAATAATATAGTTATAAGATAATAATCAACTAAATATATAATTATGTTTTTATTTGAAAAATGTGTTTTTGTCTTTGATTTTTTTTATATTAGATACTTCTAGACTAATTATCACAACGAGTCCAACACTTATGTATCTTATTGTGATGCAAAACATATATAAACAAATGCACAATTTAGATATGTTTGGTATATAATCATACGTCTATATTAAACATTTTTCTATTTCATGATATGCGCAATTTAGAAATGTTTGGTATATAATCGTATGCTTATATTAAACATCTTTCTATCTCATAATAGATGATTGTATTTTTACATATAATTATTGTAATTTGAACAGTTGAGAAATATCACAAATAAATATAAATTTTATTTTAATTACCTATAAAATACATAATTTTTAAATTTTGATCACTTAAAAATGATTTAATTCAAAATTTAAATACCAATTATTTTCAATTTACATAATTATTTAAATTTTATATATTAAAATTTATAAATAATTTTATTTTAATAAATTCCAATTAAAACTTTGAATTGGCAAATTAAAGAAACAAATTCTATATACACATTTCCTTTCCACTTCCTTTCAAGTTGTTCATGGTGTACTGGGGATAACTCAATAATCATCCTTCTCTTCCCTCTAAATTTGAGTAATATTCTAAATTTGTATGGTTTAGTAAATAAATATACAATTTTAATTTATAATTTTATTTTTATTATAATTTTTTTTAATAAATTTAACAAAAAATAAGTAATTTAAACTAGTAATTAGTAAATATATACTTATGAAATTTTATATTGATGATGATGATGATGGTTAACGTCCACTTAGACCAAACTTTGGTCCATCAGACTTAAGAAACGAATCATTTAGTTTGATTTAAGATTTTATTCCTATGCTCAAAAAGCTTGGAGAGAAGCCTCCCGAGTTGACTATAATTTTGACATCGTAAGAGGCTAGGAAGGTCAGTATTGCAACAAAGATTATGAAACTGAGATCTAATGCGGTTGGACATGGGACACTCTAAGAGGAAGTGATTTTCATCCTCTATGTTCATATTCTCACAGAGATGGCAGATCCTTTCCATCCATGGTGTTTTAGGAATAGACCAACGACCTGTTTCACTATGGAACTCATGAGAGTTCCTTCTAATCTTGGCTATATTAATTTTCTTCTTTGAGCTAGCTAAAACAGAGAGATACTTTTGATCTTCTAGGGTGGGGTTGATGACCTCCTTATAATATCCTAATTTTCATTTAGGTGCTAAGTCTTTCTCACACCACATTTTTTCTTGAACTTAGAAGTAACAATATTTTTAATGTTATTAATGTTTTGCAATGCAACATTCTAGTCAATCTCCCATTGGTTTAACCAAGCCCTTGTGTCTTTATACCAACCTCGTTTGAGCCTTAGGTGGTTTTGGCTGGAATTTAAAGCTAGCTTAGGAAGTCTATGGTCTCCTATGTTATTGAGTTTGTGCTTGTACAACAGAAACCTAGTCATAGCTAGGCTCTCGATAGGGGAAAGACCCACTTCTATAAGGAGAATAGGATAGGGTGTATTGCTTTTAATTTTGAGGTTATACGTTATAAAACACTTCTGGATTTGCTCAATCTTTCTCCAGGATTCTCTAGAGATGCTACAACCCGAAACCTCACATCCATATAAGATAACAGGAGTTACTAAAGTTTCAAAGAGGAACTTCTTTCTCTCCCACATTACGAGGTTTGTCGTCTTACAATTATTTTCAAGACCAAAATAAGCTTTCCAACCCCCATTAATCATTTTCTCAATGCTATAGTTCCAGTTGAGCTTGTAATGAATATCAATTCCTAGGTACTTATAAGAAGACACTTCCTCCAAGTTACTATTGTCATACATAAAATTAACATAAGTGTCCTTCTTGAATTTGATAATCATAACTTTTGTTTTGTCAGTGTTAATAGTCATACCCATGGTAGAGCAGAAATCCTTAAGAAGTCTAAGTGGTTGATGAGATGGACACCATATATTCTAATTTAAATACAATGCGATTAATTTATTGTATATTAATTTTAATTTGAAATTATAATAAAATTTAAAATAATAAAATCAATTATTATAAAAAAAATTAACTATATGTTAATAGTATATATTGAAGATGGCAAAACTTATCATTAGTAATAATTAGAGTGTTATTTGAAATGCTATTGATATCAATGAACTAACGTATTATTGTTATTCAAAGAAAGCACATATATGAGGACGGTACTGTAGAATTCACTCCTACCACATGACATTTAGCCTTAGAATATTCTTTCACTCTAAGGAAGATGAGTTCTAGCCACTCATATATATTTAAAGCTTTAATTTTTGATAGACAATTTCACTTTAAATAATATTTTTGATAGTCATTATTAAATTTTTTTCAATAAATTTAGATGATTTTTAATAAATTTAACTTAGTTTTACACCAAAAATCAAATATTATCCAATAATAATTCAATTTATAAAATGTTATAAAATATAACTTATTTTTTATATTATCAACTCTATCTTTAATTAACTTTATTCTTTAATAACATTAAGATTAATAAAATATATTATTGAATCTTGCATACTAGTTACTATTTAATTTAGGATAAATAAACTAAATTTTCTTTCGTATGTTTTTATGGTAAATTAAAGCAACCCTCCACCTAAAAATAACTAGGTTTAATTAAATTATGGCTCTCCCAAATCCAAATGTGGCACCTTATGAGACAATTGCAAATGAGGTTTCTCAAATCACCAAAGGAATCTGGTGGTGTCTCTAGAAGGTTTGACTAACTTAGCACCGGAATTACCGGCCGGTCATGTTTCCAAGTTTCTAGGTCGTAATGGTTAACCATCAACCCTACTGCCCCACGCCTATCTCTTATCTGTGAGTCAAGACGCGTGATATCTCTTTATCTGCGAGTCAATACGCGTGATATGGGTGGGTGGGGACTGCAACTTTATACCTAGAAGAAAATTTAGGTATGTAACATGACAGCATGATGTAAGAGAGGCTTTCACCGACATCCTCCACTCACTAATTTTTCCACGCCCTTAAGTTGTACTGGCCGACCATCAACTCTACGGCCCCAATCCTATCTCTTTATCTGTGGTTCAATGCGCCCCATATGACTGGAGTCTGCAACTTCACAACGTGAAAAAGATTTGAAAAAGATTTGGGTGAGCGACGTGACATAATGATAAGCCTATCTCTTCATCTGTGCGTCAATGTGCGCCACATGGGTGGGGCCTGCAACTTCACATCGTGAAAAAGATTTGGGTGAACGAGTCGACAGATTGAAGTGCAATTTCACCACCATCCATTGAGAAAATAAGATGCTCACAGCCTGAGAATAGACAGCACTACGGACAAGATGCCCTGTCATTTATATTCCACCCGCACGGCTTTGATATCTTCGACAATCCCATTTTTTATTCCTTTGTTAATCATTAGTGATAAAAAAGTGAATGCTACTGTGTTAATTTTAAATCAACCTATCTTTTATTTTTATTTTTTGTTTATATATATATTGAAGTAGAAAAAATTATTATTATTTATTTGTTAATTATTAAAGAAGATGTTATTCGGAATGTTATTATTGATTGGTATTTGTGAATGTGCATTAACTTATTAATATTATATGAGAAAAAAAGTATCACTTAAAATAACGTGATGATGGTTTTAAAATCTGAAAAGTTCACTCCTATCACATGCCTTATTGATCTTGAGATGTTATTTAAATTTCATGAAGGCAAAATTCTAGCCACTCATAAATTATTTTAGACTTTAATTTAGTTTAGGAAAATTTCAACTTAAATAATATTTTTAGTATTTATCATTAAAAATACATTAATGAATTCATATACTCTAAATAAAATCAAATACTATCTTATAATACAAATTTGGTTATTCAAGTTCAATACTGCGAAATTATTAAATTTTTAAATGGTTAAATAATTTACAACAATTTTTATTTCATAAATCCAATCTAACTAAAATCTTAACCGCTTGAAATACCTTAATAATGTCCAAATTTTTCCTTCAAATTTCCTAAGTTATTCATTATTAGATAGATGTGATAAATTTTAAATATAAAAAATCAGTGATAAATTATTATTTTTTATTTTAAATTTCAAAACAAAAAAAAATGAAGATAAATAAAAATAAATATAAATTCAAATAATTTTATATTATCATTAAAAAAATTATTTTAATTAATTGAACTTTAATTGTGTTAATTGACCTTAATTTCATTTATTATAAAAGTAAAAATAATAAATAATATTCATCATTATATGTAATCTATATACTTTTTATTTTTAATAGTGAAAATTTTATTATTACTTATTGGTTAATAATGAGAATTTTATTAAGGACGTTATTATTGATTGATATTATTGAATATGTATTAATTCATGATTGTAGGAATTTACAAGGTAAGTTCCTCAGACATAACACAAGGGTACCACTCACAAACAGATCACAAATCAATACACCAGTATTCTTGACGTGGTTAAAACCCTCAAAGAGAGAAATAGTCCACAACCTCAGCCAACGCGGCCACTTTAGGCAATTTATTAATAAAAGAAAGAAAATTTACATAAGCTTCTCTCATGAACGGTCACCCTACAAATGACCCTCCATGCTCTTTAAATAGATATCATGGACCAATCGGGTGTTAAGCCATGGATCAAGTGTCGTTAATACCGAGGAAAGAATGAACCATCGGATCACTTCATGTCTAGAACATTTCGTGACTGTCGGATTGTAAGTTACAAAAGTACATAGTAAAGAAACACACTTTACCTAACTTTACGCTAGACCAAGTTATACTTAACTATTTCCTATGTGTTGTAATATCCTAACATCCCCCCTTAAGAACAAATTGGGATAGGATTGAAGGATGTACAAATATGACACAATAGGAGAAGGAAGGAGGCATTAGAGCCTATCCCCCCCTAGTGACAACTTCTTGAACTCCAACCATAAATCAAAGTTTAGTAAACTTCACCTCTGTGAGAGCCTTTGTAAAGATGTTTGCAACCTAATCATCTGTTGAACAATATTGCACTTAAAGAACACGGTCATGAATGAGCTTTCTGATGAAGTGCATGTGTAGATCAATTTGTTTATTGCGCTGATGTTGGACTGGATCTTTGCATAGTTGAATGGCACTTTGATTATCACACCAAAGTGTAGTCGGATGCTGCTACTGAAAGCCAAACTTTGACAGGATCTGACGAAGCTACAGGGCTTCCTTACTAGCTTCTACAACACCACAATACTTTGCTTCTGCTGAAGAAAGAGAAATGACACTTTGTTTCTTACAAGCCCATGTAATAGGTCCAAAACCAAGAGTGAAGACATAACCAACATTAGACTTTCAATCATTAGGGTCACCAACCCAATCAAAATCAGTGAAACCAAACAATAGAGGAGATGCTTTTGCACTGTAATGAATCCCAAACTGAACTGTACCTCGAAAATAACGAAGTATTGCTTTAGTTTCTTTCCAATGACTTTCATGTGGGTTTTTCATAAACCGAGCAATAAGGCCAACAACAAAGGAAAGGTCAGGACAAGTATGGGTCAAATACAAAAGTTTTCCTACAAGTTGACGGTATAAGGTAGCATCAACTTCTGGGGAAGTACAAGTGACTAAAAGTTTGGCTCTAGACTGAAAGGGAGAAGGGGTTGGCTTACAATCTTCCATGTGAAAGTGGCGTAGAAGATCACATGCATACTTCATCTAGGAAAGGGAAATACCTTCCTTGGATTGCAAGACTTGAAGACCAAGAAAATAATGCAAGCTTCATAAGTCCGTCATTTCCAACTTCTTTTTAAGGTTGGACTTCACATGGTTTATAAGGTTGGAATCACTACCACTAAGGATAAGATCATCAACATAAAGAACAAGAATGATAAGAAACTTACCCACTTTCTTGGTGTAGACAGTATTGTTAGAATGACACCTAGAAAAGCCAGTATCTAAAAGAAAGCTATCCATTTTGGCATACCAAGCCCGAGGGGCTTGCTTGAAACCATAAAGGGATTTCTTAAGCCGACATACAAGGCTGGAGTCTGTTTGTATATATCCAAGAGGTTGTTCCATATAGATTTCTACATGCAAGTCCCCATGCAAGAAGGCAGATTTAACATCCATCTTATGGACTTCACATTTGAAAGAGACATCAAGGGAAAGAACAAGGCAGATAGAATTCATTTTGGCAACAGAGGAGAAGTTTTCAGTATAGTCAATGCCTTCAACTTGTGAAAAACCCATAGCAACAAGATGAGCTTTATTTTTATAAACTTTTCCATCTGGTCCAAACTTGGTTCTGTAAACCCATTTGCATCTAACAAGTTTTCGTTCCTTTGGAAAAGGAACAAGATCCCATGTATCATTTGTGAGTAATGAACAATATTCTTCATTCATAGTTGCGTCCCAATCTAGATGGCCTGAAGCTTCTGCAAAGGAGTCGGGATCATAATTCGCTGAAGCTTGAGCTAGTAAAGAAGAGGCTCTATTGAACTGAGAACGTGTACATCGTTGATCTATAGGATCACCTGCAAGAGCACCTGCTACATCCCTAGTAGCACGGACCCATTTTGGAAGCTGAGGAGATGAAGGAGGACCCTGAGAAGGTGGGGGAGGATTGTCATCCTCGCTGTCATCATTTGAAGAATAATTATTTTCAGAATTAGAAGGGATAGAGAGAGGTGGCACATTCGACGAACTAGGCTCGTAGGCCAATAATTTTCAGCAAATTTTACATCTCTTCTAATGATAACAGTTTTGTAGGTGAAATAAGTCTATATCCTTTGACATCTTCAGAATATCCAACAAAAATACATTTTTCACTCTTAGGTTCTAAATCTTTATGTCTCTCATCTGGAATATGGGCCCATGCTTCACTTCCAAAAACACGAAAGTGACTTACATCTGGTTTAATTGAGCTCTATGCTTCTTCTGGAGTGATATTCTTTAAAACCTTAGTAGGAGTGCGGTTTACTATGTAATTTGCACAGTTAATGTAGAAATTATGACTGTAGATTAACCTGATAATGCAATATAACCAAAGCAAAATACTTTAACCTACTTCTATAATCAATTTGTGGAAGCTTAAAATATTTGAGCAAGATCAAGCTGAACACATATAACCAAAAGAAGAATCAATGCACATGAAACACAGAAGAATATTGAAGGGAAAGCCTCAACTAAAAACCCCACTATCTGTATTATCATACAAGTTGGAAATATCTCAGAATTACACCAAGCCTTAGCTCTCACAACTAGCCAGCTCTCAGTACAATCCTCACAGATGCTCAGAGGCAAAATAGACTTCTCATAAGCCTTCTCATCTGCCCTCCAAGATCCTATTTCCTTGCATAGTTTCTCCTGGGTGATCCTCCTGTTACCAAGTGGAACATTGATCACTCACACTGATCTCACACCCTGTAAAACTGCGCAATTCCCAAGGAATGAATTCCTTATACATGCATGAGTTTCGTTTATAGGAAAACACATGCAACTGATAGTACATTGTCCTTATCTTTAATCTCAACTGGGTCTTTCTCAGAATAGACATGCATGAGTTAATGATGAGAGAATCTTTAGTTATCTGGAGTACACTAGTTGAGTGCATGTATTCATCAACTGACTAATAACTCACAATTAGTTCCTCAAACAGTTTGGAACTAATTTAACTGGAATTAACTCAGTAAAGTGAGCTAACTAATTACAACTCAAATATAACTCAATCTTATCGACTTAATTAAGGGATAATCTCCTTAATTTAAGGGATAATTGTTGCATGACTTTAGAAAGACTTCTAACTTGAATTTCTCCAACTAATTAACTCAAGATGAATTAATTAATTATTTTTCAAGCAACTGGTGAGACTAAATTCGAATTTTAATTCACAATTTTAATTCAAGGGCAAATTAAAATTGGAATATTCTTGTTGCCACATTTCAACACTCCCTCGCAACAAGAAATGGATTATCTACCACCCCGATCCTGTCTCTATGGAACTTGAATTTACACTTTCACAATGCCTTTGTCAAAATGTTAGCATCTTTCTTCTCTGTCGAAATATACTGCAACAACATGATCCTCCTCGCTACACAGTCTCTGACATGATGGTACCGGATATCGATGTACTTGGACCTATCATGAAATACTGGATTCTTAGAGAATTTGATACAACTTTGATTATCACAATAGATCACAGTTGGATCCATCCTCTGATCAAACAAACCAACTAGGATTTTCCGCATCCAGATGGCCTCACATGCAGCCTGACTTGCAGCCATGTATTCAGCCTCTGTCAAGCTGAGTGCAACTGACCTCTGTTTCTTATTGTACCAAGAAACTACCTCTGACTTGAAAATCCCTCCTGATGTGCTCTTCCGATCAGATAGATTCCCTGCCCAATCTGCATTAGTAAAGCCCTGTAGCTTCACTCCCTCTGTCCATCTGTACCATAATCCATACTGAGATGTGCCTCTTAGGTATCTCAATACATGCCTTGTTGCCTTCCAAAACATCTGGGTAGAATGAACCATCACTTGACTCAGCTAGTTCACCGCATAGCACAAATCTGGTTGTGTGTTTACTAGGTACATTAGTGAACCCACAAGATGCCTGTACATAGTAGCCTCTACTACTTCTCCTAAAGGAACATCCTCCTTCCTCCAGTTACTTGCTAGAGGAGTTTGCATCGGCTTGCACTTCTCCATGTGGAATCTCCTGAGTATCTCGTTGGCATACTTGCCATGTGTAGGTTTTAACCCCGTATAGAAATTACCTACATACGAATTATAAAACACAGAAAATAATTAATGCTAGAGCATAACACATAAAACACATATACACAGAGATTTTCCCCTGAATCCCAAAACTGGGACTACTAGCTTGATTTTTCATTATTTTCCTTTCAATGTTACAATACATATTTATACGTCGAAGCATCTGATACCATGGACCGAAAACCATCACGTCCAAAACCATGTGCGAAAATAATGCACAAAACCATAAGTAGGTCCACCCAACCTAATATAGGGTCCAAAAACACCCCTCAAACCCCCTGTGACCTACACCCCTCAAACCCCTTGTGACCCCCCGCTATACAATAGGCACAACAAAGGGGGGCCTCCGCCCCCCCTCTAACCCCCCGGTTAACTACATCAGCTAGTCGTGGAAAGAATATAACACAACCCAACATTCTCCCACTTGTTGTTTTCTTTCCACAGGGGGCCACAAGAGAGCTTAGTCATTTATCCAGCTTTGCAACACCCATTGTTTCTCTACACCAAGAGAACTTCTCAGAGCTCATAGATTTTGTCAATGCATCTGTAGTGTTCTTCAAAGTGTTCACCTTTACCAGCAACACCTTTTTTTCTTCTATCATATCCCTCACAAAGTGATACTGAACATCAATGTGCTTTGTCTTTAAATGAAATGCAAGGTTCTTTGCCAAGAAAATTGCACTTTGGCTGTCACAGTCGATCCTTATATCTCCCTATACTAACCCCATACTTGAACACAATCTCTACAACCAAACAGCTTCCTTGCTTGCATGAGTGGTTGCCATGTATTCTGCCTTTGTAGTTGATAGTGCCACTACAAATTGTTTTTTACTCATCCAACTGACTGCACCTCCAAATAGGTTAAACACATACCCACTTGTAGATCTTCTCTAATCCAGATCTCCAGCTCAGTCTGCATCAACAAAGCCACGAATATCCAACACTCTATCCAATCCTGGTCTTCCTTGGTAGCACAAACCATAATCACTAGTGCCACACAAATACCTAAAACCCCGCTTCGCTGTTGTCTAGTGCTCCTTCCTTGGTTTTGACATAAACTTGCTCAATACTCCCACTGCATGTGCAATGTCTAGTCTAGTATAGACCATTGCATACATCAGGCCACCGACTACACTTGCATATGGAAAACGGGACATTTCCTCTTCCTCTTCTTGTATCTTGGGACACTGTTCAACAGATAACCTCACACCTACAAGAACAGGAACCTTCACCGGTTTACTATCCTAAATATTAAACCTCTATAGTATTGTCTCGACATACTTCCTCTGGTTTAACCAGAGCTTCCTCTTTTCCCAGTTTCTTTTAATTTCCATGCCCAAAATACAATTTGCAGCACCAAGATATTTCATGTCAAATTTGGAGGACAATTGGGTCTTTAAATCCTGGATAATTTCTTTCTCATTTCCAACCAGCAACATATCATCCACATACAAGACCAGATACATAACATGGTCACCAATTAATTTAAAATACACACAATGATCTTCTTTGCTTATGGTGAAGCCAAGTCCTCGTATAAATGTATCAAATTTCTGATACCATATCCTTGGTGATTATTTTAACCCATACAGAGACTTCTTTAACTTGCATACCATTTCTTTCTTACCTTTCACCGCAAAACCTTTAGGTTGCTTCATGTAGATCTCCTCTTCTAGATTCTCATGAAGAAATGTTGTATTCACATGCATCTGTTCTACCTCAAAATCAAAAGCAGTAGAAACAGATAAAAGTAATCTAATAGAAGCTACCTTGGTAACAAGGGAAAAAATATCACCAAAATCAATTCCTGGCACCTGGGAATAACCTTTTGCTACCAACCGAGCTTTGTATTTCTCCACCTTTCCTTCTGAATTTGTCTTCTTCTTGAACACCCATTTGCTGCCAATGGGTTTCCTTCCAGCTGGTAACTCCACCAGATCCCAAGCCTCATTTTTGTGCAAAGATGCCATTTCATCAACCATGGCCTCTTTCCAGAGTTTTCCATCCTCTAAATCTACTGCTTCCTTCACTGTTATGGGATCATCATCAGTAACAGATAAATCAAAATTTGAACAGAAAGAAGATGGACTATACCTTTTTGGCTGCCCTCTTTCTCAAACTGATCTTCTCACAGTCGGAGTTTGTGGCTCTTCATCTTCTAATTCCTCCCCTGCTGTAGAGTCTGATTCTTCCTCCTTAAGCTCAAACTCTATCTTCTCGGGTTCCTTTGGTTGGAATTCATGTTTAATAACATCTTTCACCTCTCTGAACACCACATCTCAGCTGTACACAACCTTTCTTGTTACTAGGTTCCAAAGCTTATAAGCCTTTAAACCATCCTTATACCCAATAAAGATGCACTTTTCAGATTTACTATCCAACTTGGTTCTTTTCTCTTTCGGAACATGTACATATGCATCACATCCAAATACCTTCAGATGTGAAAAAGAGGGTTTCTTACCATTCCATGCCTCCTGGGGAGTCTTATCCTTGTAACAGCCCTAGATAGATATCTAATTAACTTATTAACATTGAATTTAAACTATGAAGATTACTTACCTCGGCTTACCTGTGGTAGAAGTAGGCTTACCGCAACAAGATTTGGGGACGACTCTCCTCCCAACCGTAGGCTCAATTGTGCAGGAT
>APFE031376300.1:3903-15627 GCA_000404065.3 Pinus taeda
CTTTCGAAAGTCATCCAATCAAGGGAAAGTATTTACACAAAGCTATTTATGAGAAGGAAATGTTGACAATACTACATGCACTTAAGAAATGATGACCCTACCTAATGGGAAGGCACTTCAAGGTGAAAACGGATCATGATAGCCTTAAATGGGTCACAAAGATGTTGGGTTATGAATTTGAAATCATATACAAAAAAGGGAAGCAAAATGTTGTGGCAGATGCACTCTCAAGAAAGGATGAGGATGTGGAAGCATTGTTGTGCGCCATTTCTATTATCCAACTAGATTGGATAAACAAACCAAGGGAGAAATGAAAGAATGACGAAGAAGTGTGGGAAATTATTAGAAAGTTACAACAAGATTCTAGTACATCTGATACATTTAGCTGGAAAAATGATTCGTTATGTTACAAAGATCGCTTATACCTTTATAAGAATTCCCAACTCAAACAAAATATTCTTCTGGAATTGCACGTTTCTCCCTTAGGAGGGCACTTAGGATTTTTAAAAACTTACCATAGGTGTTACGGGGAATAGTGTCCACTCGAAGCTGCTATTCCCACTAAGACTGGTAGCTATCTTAGAAACAAACAAGTAAAGTCTACTTTCGCTTTCCTTTATGAAAATAGATAAGAGTGGAACAAAGGACACCAACCTTAGTCTTGCGCTTGGTTCCTTACTTGATTCCTATCCTTCCTGATAGATCTTTGCTGCTTCTTCTTCATCTTCCCAGCTTCAAAGAGCACCCGTGGAATCAAAGCAACATACAACTATCGAAGAACAAAGATCTATATTCATAAATAACACAAGACTAGATATGTGTTAACCATACAAATGCATATATAAGCAAACATACAAGAATATGGAGGAAAACTTGAATAACTTTATTAAGATCAAGAATATCAAGAGGATTACAACCATATGTTCTGACCCAGCATCATCCTCTAGCAAGAAAGCCCTTCTTCACCTCAAGTAAAGCTTAGATCACCTAACACTATGAAGTTACACGAGAAAACCAACAACACTTCTCTACAAGATACAAGATTCCAGCCTCTGGATCTCTGTGATGAGGGATCCATATATAGATGATTGTAGGGGGGTGAGTAATCTTCTGGGGTTTTGATTAGTGTCCTCTCTCTGATAGTTCTTGATTCCACTTGGAGACTAATGATCTCTTACTCATCCTTGGTCGAAAACAGAGAGGCAAGTGTCATAGGGGAAGCTTCTGGAAGATTCCATGATCTTCCAACTCGCAAATTGTCTTTGCCATTTGTCCATTCTCGCCCATCGCACCCTACAGAGGGGCCATTCAGTATACATCGCACCCTTTACACTGGGAAGGTGATATGCATCGCACCCTCTGCATTGGGTATTCAGTATGGTCCAGTTTTGACCATTTCTGAGCAGTTTTTAGTGGATAACTTCTGGGAGATGATGTAATCAGCTGAACTTGTTCCTTTAGGTAGTGAAGCAACACTTTTAGGGACTTAGGAGCCCTCAGTTTATGGACATTTATGATTGGGGTTACAGTGCCCAAAAATTTCTATAACACCATCTGAGATTGAAACAAATGCCAATGACTATTCCATGGGAGTAGTATTGATGCAACACAATAAAGCCATATGTTATCATTCTGAGACATTTAATTCTATAATACTTAATTATCCCACATATGATAAAGAATTGTATGCATTAGTACAGAGTGTGAAAAAGTGGAAACATTACTTAATGGGAAAAGAAACAATCATCCATACAGACCATCAACCACTTCAGTATTTTCACTCACAAACTAAATTGCAGCAATCAAGACACTATAGGGGGATGGGTTTTCTACAACAGTTTCATCTAGTCATCAAATATAAGAAGGGCATACACAATAAAGTTGCAGATATGTTGTCCAGACCAATCATAAATGCATCTACTATACTTAAGCATAACTCAGTAATGCATGAAAGTTACATTGAACAATTTGCTCAAGATATAGATTTTAAAGATGTATATGCAACTTTAAGTCATGGCAAACAAGTAAAAGAATTGGATTATTATGTTAAGGACAAACTCTTGTATCATTTGGGAAAGTTATGCATTCCACAAACTGAAAGAGTTAACATAAACTGAGAAGCACATACTTCTCTTATATCAGGTCATTTTGGTGTAAGTAAAACAGTTGCACAGCTGCAAAGGTTCTGTTATTGGCCAAGAATGCATGAAACAATTTCTAGATATATTAAAGGGTGTACCATGTGTGCTAAAAGCAAGCCAAGCAATAGAAAATTAGGCTTATAACTCCACTTCCAGTTCCTTCTCGTTCTTGGGAAAGTGTTTCCATGGACTTTGTTGGGGGATTGCCAAAATCTAGAAAAGGTCATGACTATTTATATGTTATTGTGGACAGGTTCAGCAAAATGTGTATTTTAATACCTTGTAACAAGCAGATTATAGTTGAACAAACAACGAAGTTGTTCTTTCAACATGTATGGGTTCATTTTGGATTACCCACTTCTATTGTATTTGATCGAGATTCCTGATTTGTTGGGATGTTTTGGTCAAGTCTGTGGGAATTGATGGACACCAGACTGAAGAAGAGCACAGCCTTTCATCCACAAACAGATGGCCAAACAAAGGTGTTCAATAGGACAGTGATTCAATTGCTCAGGGGCTATTGCAGTGAGCATCCCAAGCTTTAGGTTGAACATTTGTGTTATGTGCAACATGCTTACAACCATGCCAAGCACTCTTCTACACAGAGATCTCCTTTTGAGACTTGTTTTGGTTTTACACCAAGGTCTCCCTTGGAATTTGTCTTTGGAAAAGACAGAGCAATTGATGGACATAGTGATGTGGATAAAGCAACCAATTTCATTGAACAGATCCAAGAAATTCACCAGGCAATGCAAGAACAGTTGGAAAAGAGCTAGGCCAAGTACAAGGCAAGGCATGATAAGCATCAAATTGAGTATAGCTTCCAAGTTGGTGATCAAGTCTGGTTGTACATTAGCAAAGACATAATGCAAGGTGAAGGAAAGAAGCTGAAGCCAATAAGGTATGGGTCTTTCAAGATACTTGAGAAAATTGGTGAGAATGCTTTTCCCCTTGATTTGCCAGCTTACATGCACATCTATTCAGTAATTAATGCAGAGAACTTGAGACTATTTGAACCTTCATTGACTGAAGATCCCGAAGAGCAAAGTCAGTTGCCTTCTATTGATGATCTGTTGCTTGAATATCTCAATGAGTTGCAGGAAGATATAGTTCTAGATAGGAAGGTGAGAACTACACGCAGAGGGGATGTTGAGTACCTCAGGATCGGACTCAAAGGTTCAAAACCAAGCACGCCAAGATGGATAGAGATTAGACAAGTAAGGAAGTTGTATCTTCACTTAGTGATGCTTAAAAACCAACTTTTGGTGGTCCGAAAGCTTTTTCAATGGGAAGGTGTGATCCAAATGGATCCTAGAAAACTCTCTAAGTCTTCTAAAGATCAAAACTATTGCAAAAGAAGAACTCTTAGAAATGGCGGATAACACTATTGGGAGTGAAAAAACACGAAGAAATGACAAAAAAATAGAGTATTAGAGGTTTAAACAACGTTGCATAAGAGCCGTCGGATCTGGCTGATCAACGATCCAGATCCGATCGGCATATAGCAATCGGCGAAGGCAGGCAGAGGCTATTGGAGGCAACCATATAAATGTTGCAATAGCGATCAACTGGGTCAACGAGGACCGTCGATCAAGCACGCAGATCGACGGCCTAGGTTAACCTACCATATCGCACCAGTAGATTTCAAGGGAGTGCTTACAACAGCCTGGGGACTATGTGATGTGCGATTGCAATATATATCGCATCTTAATATCACGTCGAAGCATTACAAAGGAGCAGGGCCAATAACAAACATGACTTGTGATAGCCAGAACTGATAAGGTTACAAATGATATTTTATAGATTTTGAGATTCAGAAAACAACATTTCCCTGTGTATTTCGCATTTCTGCTAAAATGAATGAAATACAAAGGAAATGTGTTGATGCGATGAAACCGGACCCGAAAGGGTTTATTAATGTAGTTGTATATTATTTCAAGTCTGATATGATCCATTTTGCATGATTTTCAATGTTTTAATGTATTTTCCAAATACAAAGGGAAACCACAAAACAAGCAAGATTTCGGGCGGGCCGTAGGTGGTAAGTGGTTTTGACCGGGCTCTGCTCGATCCCATCCATTGGCCGACACGTGGCATGAGAAAACCGCCTTTTCGAGCGGGTAATATCCGTACACCTTCGATGCCCGAAATGAATCTTAGCCGTTGGATCAGGATCACATAGATGAACGGTGGATATGTGATAGTGATTTAAAAGGCGGACCCGATAGAAATATAGTGTGGATTTATAAGTATTTGAAGTCCGATGAATAGTGTTTTGGCAGTTTTTCCCCTGTTTTACAGTGTTTCTCTATGTAAACAAAAAACACTATTTTTGGGGATTTCAAAGGCCCGATGGTCCCTTCTGTTGCAGAATAGGTGGCCACCTTCCCTGAAGACATTACGCCATGGTTGCTAACGCTCATAAGGGGATTCGAGTGGACAAAGGTCAAGAGCTAGAGAGCTCGAGAAGGGGAAACGAACAGACAATGCTGATTGGCTTTAAAGCCACAGACTGAAAGAGATAGAGGAGAAGTAGTTCTGAGACAGAGCAAAGACAGAGACAAAGAGTGAGAGAACGAGTCTGTGTACTCAGAGAGGCTTGAGGGATTCAAGCAAAACTCCTATTGTTTGTGTCTATGTGTTGAGACTCAATTTGAGCTCACATTTTTGTAAAACTCTGCTCTTGAAGACATAAGAGAGAGGTCACCACTGAAGGCTAGACCAGAAGACATAGCCCAATAGTTTTGGGTGAACTCCAGATTAAAATTATTGTGTTTATGTGTGTTTGTCTATTACGTTTCGCTAACTTCTCATTGTCTATATTATTCACAATCTTATTGATCTGTTGCACTAAGTAATATAGGCAAATCCATGCACATGAGTCTGTAATACCTTAAAAGTAATCTAAGATCATAATTTTAGATCAACACTATAGAGGGAAAACTAACATTCAAACTACTACTAAGTACCTAGTGTTGTCATATCAACTAGCCTAGATTCATGTTGAAGAATTCTTCCCTATCATAGATTCATGTTGAATAATTCCTCCCTATCATTGTATTTGATTTAAATGGGTATGATAAGACATACTTGATGGCATATCTAGGAATATGGAGGAGAGATATGGGATTTGGAAGCCAAGCTAAGAAATGTTTTCTTCTACTTGCAAGTTGTATATATTATAGAGTATAAATTATGTTCAGGGTAGTTATGGAAGTACCACCACATACATGAGCCCTTATACTCGATTATTTCACTCCCATTGTCCTAGTATCTTGTTGAATGTGGTGATTGGAACGACTGTTGTTACTTCTAGAATGCACCAAAACAACAACGACAATGGGGGCATCAAAATAAACCCATTTCTATAATATAGAATAAACACCTTTAGTTTATCTAGAGATAAGGGTGGACGAGATGCTCGAGTATTAGAACTAGGAAGAAGAAGAGAAAATGAAACATCTAATGTTGTAGTATTAGTAGTAGGTGGAGAGAAAATAAGGGTGAAAATGGCAGAAAAAGGAAATCGAAAGTGAAGGTCACAAAATTCCCAATCTTTCTATGGACAAATAATGGCTCATAATTGTTATCATAATAAAATAATGAATAAATAGAACATACCAAATAGAAATGCGTACAACTTATTTCATTTTTAGTTAACTAGGAGGGGAGATGTGGGATCTAGAAGCCAATCCAAGGAAGGTTTTATTTTTCTTGAAATTTTTATATTGTAGAGTACAAATCATGTCGGGGATAGTAACTTATGGAAGTTTTTCCTCATATCTGAATGGTTTCTTGTATGCTCAATTGGTTCACTCCCATTGTGCCATTTGTGTTGTTGAATGTGGTGATTGGAACCATTACTGTTACTTTTGGAATACACCAAAACAACACAAAATCTACATGGGCTTGAACGCTAACCACCACAAAATCTAAATTAGAAATTGTATATATACATACATGTTGTTATATAAGGAAAATCTAACATGGTTAACAGTAGCATAGACATCAAGTATTCACATAGCAAATCACATAACATAAAGAAAGAGGAGAGATACAAGTAGTAGAGAACTAACAAAAACACACACTTTATATTATGTCTCTTAAACACCAAGGATAATTGTTACACACACACACACACACATATATATATCATGTTAGGACAGTTACAGTAGTCTAACTATCTAACCAGACTCCTAACTAATTTGACTTAACTTAACAATTGCCTTTACACTACATGTTATTCGACTCAATTTAGTCGACTAGTGTTACACAACATTTTGTCATTGTCCCTGTACTCCCCGTCCATGATCCTGGAGGACCTCTACAATGTTCCCAACATGCTTTCCTATCATGAAGAAACTCCCATTATGTTCCTCTTTATGAGAAGAACAATTCCCTTTTGCATCATTTCCCAAAAATCGTATGTTTATCCCTGTTTACAAGACCAGCGCTAATGACCCATGTCCTCCTTGCGCCGATATGTATGGTTTACAACTATCCCTAATGTTGATCGAATCGACTGAGCCCTTTCTCAATTGCATTGATCCTCTTTTGGATTTCTTTTAAATATGGAGCTGAAGCTTCCAGCTCTAGAAGCTTTGTAACAGAAGTCTGGTAAACGGTTAGGCCAGATGGAGTCGAGGAGATCAGTTTGGCTCCTTTCCCCTATTAGGATGGAACTAATCCAAGAGATAAGGCCTTCTCCCATGAGAAGAGGAACCATCTCCCCTTATTCCCACCTATATGAACCTCTCTTTTTCCCAAGCACAAGTTAGCTTTTAGTCCTAATTAAGTTGTGGTTGAGGTTTTGATTTTGGAGTAGTCAGCAAGCTACCCATAGTTTGTAGCTTTCTAGTTTGTGTTTAAGGGAGAATTGTGAGTTTGGTTTGGTGTGACGACTAGAGGGAAGAGCCTTGAGACTATCTTGTTAAGGCTATCCATGAGATTCTAGTAGAAGTGTGGGAACTCAGATATGTCGGAGGAGAACAACAATGTCAAGACATCGGTTGTAATCTCTTCTTGAACTAATATAGATGCAACTATCGATTGATTTCCTACATGAAATGTCATCTCACATATTTATGGCTTAATGTTTCTTGACCTGTTAAGTAGGTTGAATACAATATTTTATGCTATTACGTTTGTTGCTTTTTGTTGTTTGCTTGTTTCAGGTGTGCGAAGAAAGGAAATGAAAGATAGCTGGAGTGAGGAAACGGAATCATCACCAAGCAGAATAGCATTCTAAGAGGTAGGCCCTCTTAATTGATTCTAGCTTAAGGAAATATTCCATAGATTGTCTGTTTGTGACTAGACCCGCTCTCTCGAGCTAGAGGAATCGTTTGTGTCTGCACATAGAATTTACCTGCATCATAAATTGGTGACTCCGTTGGGGAGCCAATCCTTTTGTTTGATTGATTGTAATTTCAAGTTTTTGTGTGAACTTTTCTAGTATCACCATTTCCCTTTAGTGTTCTCTTCTTTTCCTAGTTTATTGCTCTGAGTCTGAAATTTACAGTAACAAGTTTGGTTTTTACTTGAAGAAATTTTTATTTTTTCCTTTGAATCCTTGGCCAGCGTGGTTTTTTCTAAAACAGTCACACCGATCAGATCGAGTTTCACCAAAATAGTCGCACTGACCCCATCTGGCACTTGTTGTCAATTAGGCAGTCATGCTAATGCTTGTAGGTGGAGATTAGGGTTTGCACCAGATCTCAACCAGTGTGTCTTGCTCTCTTGATTTTTGCCTCTTAGCTTGTTTTAGGCTATTTCTGCTTGACTGGAAAGCTTGATTTGGCTTGGTTTGTGCTTGCTGTTTTGCCTTCTTTTGCTTGATTTATTGAGTCTTTGGATAGTTTGTGGCTCTAGGACATCTATCTTGTCATCTATCCCGCTGATTGTGAACTCAGTGAGTCAAGTTGTTGGTGAATTTACTCCTTGCATTTCGTTTGTAGTCCTCTTATTTCTTTGATCTCCATCATTCAAGTTTGAAAAGTTTCATTTGATTGTTTAGATGTCTCTTTTCTGGCATATATCACATTACTTGTCTTGTCTTTTGGTAGAGTCATTGTGTCATTGGTTTGGAAGAAGTTATTTTTACGTCTTTTCATCTATTTCAGGATTGATTGTCTCGAAAACTTTTTCATTGAAGCGTTTTACAAAAAATTCATTTTTTGTCATTTCATGAAAAGTACACAACTCTAGTTTGCTGCATCAATATGTTATGTTAGTTAGCATCATTGAAGACTAGAGTTGCATTTGCATTTGAAAAGAAAAAGAATTCTCTTTACCTTTGGAAGAACTGTTTGAAGTGCACTTGCTAGGAAAATAGGAATTGGGAAGCGTTTTTTCATCATTATGTTTTCAAAAAGTACAATAGTGAAAAAATCATTTTGTTTTCAGTTGCTTGGTTGTTTGCATTTGATTGTGTTTTCTATCCTCTCTAGTGTAAACAATTCATTGAATTGAAAGAGTCTTGTCTCATTTAGATGCATACAAGATTTTCCGAGTCACATCACTAAGGCCCGAAAATCGAGACATAATTCAAGATAAACTTTAAAATGAACTCAATTAACCTAAGGTGCATTTGAAACATAACGATCACATCTAGAAGGTCTAGGCTAGAGACATGTTCCAACGTCTTTAAACCTAGCAGCTCTCGTTCGCTTTGGAACTAGACAATGCTAGTATAGATTTGTGCTCCCCATATCATCGAGTATATAGAGGGAGACCGCACTAGGCTGTAATCCTTTATCCATAGGAAGCCGAGTCTGCTGCCTTGTAAACGTGATACACCGAGCACAACATCTGGGGAGATCGCTTTCCCGTACTTCTCGGTTTGCCGGGAGATATTCTATGGTTCACGGTCACCTGGTAATCCTTTTTACCTAGATCATCTTGAGTAGTCATTTGATATTTTTTACTCTTTAAGCTTAAAATATCATCCGAGCACTTGTCTTTTCGAGCTTGTTTCAACTCTTAAAACATGAAAGAGCACTAGTTTGTTTATGCATCTTAAAAAATTGTTGCCCATGATCTCATAACATCCCTATTAGTCTTTTCTAGACCAAATCATGAGTATTCCTTTTAAATTACATTTAAAGCCTTGGAATTTATCTCTTTGTTCCTATTATTTGAGGTGAAGCCATCGTGGCTGAACCATCCGGTTCACCTAGTTCCTCTTCCTCTCCTCCGTCTGAAAGATTGTCTGAGGAGCCATTTCCTGAATTACCATGGTCACTTGAGGACCAAGGTGTTGAACTTGGAATTTTTCTGAGCATTCAACCTTTGTCACCTCATCCTCCACCTCCCTCAGATATTGGTTCACTTTCTGATATTGGCCCAGAATCTCCGGATAATCCTATCTAGACACCCGAGAGTCAGTCGACCCCTGACGGTAAGCTTGGATTGGTTGTTTATCCTCTGAATCCTTTGTTTGACCTTGTTGTGATATCACCATAGCGTCCATACAATCCATACGATCAGTTGGGTATTCCTTTGGAATTATCCCCTCGAACATCTTCGGTTGTTCATCATCACTTGTTTCCACCCATGGAACCTGAAAGCGAATTTCTAGTCTCCTCTCCGAGCACTCCACACACTGTCAAAGAGGAAGAAGATTAGTTTCCTCTAGAAGGTTTCCTCTACATAGGAAGCATTCCCATCAGTGTTTATCAGAAATTACCTCCTAGTTATGTTACTTTAGCACAGTTGGTCTCAGGTACACCTAGTGACTCTTCACTTTATCATAATCTTGTTTGGGTGTCTGGCACGATGCCTACCATGAGTCCATTCATTCCAAATCCGACCCCCCAAAAAATGTTGATTTATGCAGTTACTTCAGTCTCGGTGTAGCCCACCGTTCTGAACCCTCTTGTCTCATCAGTCTAAGTCACCCATCTAGTGCAACTGATGGTCTCGAGTCTTGCCTCTGTCAGTCCTTCGGTCCCTCCAGTAAGTGCAAAAGTTGTGCCACCACCCGGGGAGCAGAATCCGAATGTCTCTATGGTTTCAGGCACAACTAATGTGAGTAGCTCGCATGCTCACATGGTTGGGGTGAACCAACCTTATTCTGGTGTTATTCAAAACCTTGTTGCTCCTACTGGATCAAGCAATGTCCAGTACCAACAGGTCCAAAATCTTGTTGGTCTGTTTAGTTCAAGCAATTTCTAGTATCAGCAACCTTATGAGGCTCAAGTTTAGTACCAAACCCCTTATGTTCCATATGGTTCCCATGGAATGGTACATCCACCTTACGTCCTTTAGCTTGGGCAATACGTTCAGCTTGGTCCGATCACCATTCCCGGTGGCTATGGCCAGATATAGTTCGAAAATTCCAAGTTTTCAATCTGGGAATTGTCCAAGTACCCTTGCAGCTGCAAGGACAACCTCTGCAACAAGGACAACCTTCATTGTAGTAAGGGCCATCCATGCAGCAGTAGGGTCTGATGATGATGCAGCAGGGACCATTGCAACAGTTGTAGGGGCAAACCTCATAGTAGTTGCAGCAAACCATGTAGCCGCAAATGCATTATGTTTAGCACACCTCCCAACCTATGTCTTCGCAAGGCCAACTTCTGCAGCTGCATGGACAAACCTCACAGCCGTAAGGCTAACCCGGGCAACAACAACCCTTATATACATATGAACAGGGTCAATCTTTGCAAGGACAAGGTTAGGGTCAAGTCCTACAGCAGCAAGCCCAAAATCCTCATGTCCAAGGGAAACAAGTTCAAAATCCTCTTTCCCAGGGACAGCAGGTCCAAAATCCTTATGTCCAGGGCCAACAGGTTCAAAACCCGTATGCCCATGGATAGCAGGTGCAAAACCCATATGTCAAGATTCAACAGGATCAATATTCTTTTAACCCGTATGTTTCTCATCAACAACTTATGGTTGGACAATTTCAAGGCTTTCAAGGTCAAAATCCACCCTACGGGAAAGGTAACCTATAGTGGGGGAAAAATCAAATGGCCTATGGATAGAACCCTCCACTATGGGGAAATAATCCTTACCAGCAGGGATGGGCTCCTCTAGTTGGACCCACTTATCAACCTCCAATGCCTTTTGGTGAGCTCCAGTATTGTAGCAATAATGCTACAACTCCTGGGGCTTCCTGTCTCTCATTTTATCAACCCGGTTGTTCGTACAAACTTGGAAGCGACGGTGCTATATGCACAAGTATACTGTGCAGCTGTCACTTGATCAGCTGGCACAAGTCCGCTAGGGCTCAAGCAACTTCTATGGCTCACAGAAGAAGCTCTATTAATGATGGATGAAAGCTAGCTCAAAGAAGACTAGTCTACTTGACAAAAATGAACTAAAAGTAAATCAAAGCATGTAAACCTAGGAAACCCTATTTTAACTCGTCTAATCTCTATAAAGCAATGAAGATGAGTAATACTTCTACCAATGCTGCTGCTACCTCTAATGAGTGGAAATGCATGGATCTAAACTACTTGCATTATAAAAGACATGTTTTTGTACTTTTCATTAAGTAGGTGAAATAATTGTGATTTTGCGCTTATTAGGGTTTGGTTGTGCAGTTTGAATGAAGAAGGGAGGAAAGCGTGGGACAGGTTGG
>APFE031376305.1:0-14164 GCA_000404065.3 Pinus taeda
AATATTGACACTACTAATGATTGTTTTTGCTTACAGCTCTTGGAAGAATATGGATATTGATAATATGAAAGAAAGGAGCAGAAAATTGGAATCAAGAATTTTACAACTAGAGAATTGTAGTTACATCATTTGATTTGAAAGTACAAATAATAAGAAGAGACACTATTGATGATTAAGATATGGCATGGTTTCCTAGAGGAATACATAGCATTTTTATGAATGCTATAGAAGCAGTAGATGTGGTAGTTGGTACAATCAGTTGTGAAGTATTTTGACTCCATATGTTTGATGAACTACTTGATGACATGTTGGATTCAATTATGATTTTGATTAAAGCTACATGAAAATTGTCAAAAAAATAGGAAAGTTGAGGTGCTTTATGATTCGTGATATGATGAATTCGTGAAGTAGTAGTATGTCTCCATTGGCAAAGCAAGTAGTTGATGTATTGATGATGTTTGATGGGTATTCTTAAGACAAGATTAAGCTTGGGGTTATTTATCCATGTTTATGAGGGAGTGAGAATCTCCTCCCTGGTTGAGAGGGAGCGAGGGTGAACACAATGTTCTCCATGTGTCATGTACTATGGCCAAGACTAATAGTCGTAAGCTAAGTAACGACACTGGTAGGGAGAATGGTGCATTGGATAAGCATCAGGGATGTACATTCTTGAGTCATGTATCGTGATTAACTAGGATTGACATATTAGGTTGGATACATGGACTTTGTAAAGAATGGTCTCGAGGATGTACTTTTCCTTGGATTAGGAAATGATCCTACGAGGTCACATCTTAGGATCACTAAGGTGAGCTATGTGCTTGAGAAGCATCGATGTCCAAATTTATGCCTCCCAGCATTGTGCTCTGATCGAGTTGAGAGATAGAGTAGTCAAGGCCTTACTATTTAAACAATGTTGGCTATTACTATTTCATCTTGATAGTAGATCTTGTTGTGTCATTATGAGTACCTCCCTAGTTAAGAAGGAGTGTTGAAAAATGTAACTAGTGTCAATCTTCATAATGTAATAAAATGTAATCTTTATCATTGACATATTTATTATTATATTCATCATTATTATTTTATTTTGGTCAAAGTATGTTCTTCATGCTTTTAGAGTCAAAATATTCAAAAGAGAATTTATTGTGATTCAAAAGAAATGTATTTGAGTCAAGTCTCATTTGGAATTTTGAAAGAAAAAGAAAAATAGTTTTGTTTTGAGCCATATAGTCAACCACAAGACCAAGTCATCCCTCCTTGGACCAGTCGACCTAAGAGGCATCTATTCGACACTCTGGACATGTATATTTACAAGTCAACTTGACCACTTGGAAGACCAGTCAATCATCATCACATCACATCAATTTATGTGCCAAGACAAGAAGAAAAAGACAGTTGAAATCAATGGAAAGAGAGAAAATTCAAAGGAGAGAAAAAAAGATAAGTTATTTTCCCTACTTTTGTCCACACATGTGAAATTCCTGTGATTTTATGAAGCTAATATAGGGCCAAAATTTGACCTCCAATGCAAACCTGAAATTTCTATGATTTTAACCAGATTCTAAATATTTAACCAGTGTTGACTTTTACTGAATTTGACTTGTTGGTGGTGACTTAGAGGAGGAATAACTTGGGAGATTTATGACAGTCTTAGTCTTGGTCTTGGGTCTTGGATATCTCGTTCTAATATGACTCTATAAGAGAATTATTGTTTGGGTTTTCCTCGTGGGGATTTTCCCTGCATGGAAAATTTTAGGGGCTAATATTCGTAGGTGGGCTAATTTTCCATGGTTTTTAAAAAAAAATGATTTGTTAATTTCAATTTTTTTTAAATATTTTGCCCAAATTTTATATTATAAAATTATTTTACTTGAAAATTTGCAAAAAAATTATATAGAGACTATATAAAGTTACTTGAAATTTGAATTATTTTACAAAAATATTTCCAAACATTTAATGATTGCATATCATGGACTAGTGAGATTAGCCAAGGTTTCTAAACTTTAAGATAAATTTTCATCCTTAAAAGTTTCATGTCTCTCTATGATATTCTTGTTTTGTACATTTTTATAATTACTAGATGAAAAAGATAATATAAGTAATAAGAAGCCAACAAAAATTCACAAGTAATTATCAAGTTAAGAGAAAGCAACCATATTCTTCTAGCAATTTGTTTCTCAACAACTAGGGGTGACTAAAAGGCATATTCTTGGGGGGGAATTAATATTATTAGAGTTATGCACCAACAAGGATCTCACAACATCTAAATAGGCTTCAAAATCCATTTGTTTCATATTTAAGATAGAGATTGTAGAGTGATATTCTAACTCCAAATCTTGCAAGCTCAAGAAGGGTTTATAAGCTTCCAACACATGTTTATTGTTTTCATTGTTATCCTCAACATTTTTATCCTCAAGGTATTTCACAAATTGAACATTTTAAAATCTCCATAGGCAATGGAAAAGATGCCTTCTTCGCAGAGTGCTAGGCTTTTCTTTTCCTACATAGTTTCACCAAGTGTTGTCACCATCCATAAGCTTGTTATAGGTATTAAAGGAGGTTCAAGGAATGGGGAAGATGAGATGCATTCTCTTCACAATAATGAAAGTGGGTTGTTTCTTATTTTTCCTCTGGTGAAATGGCATCTCCCCTATTGTCCTAAACCTTTGTCCTATGAGGGAACCTGATAGTCTGGCTATGTGTTAGACACCTACGACAAGGATCGATATGGAAATGGAGTCAAGGATCAATGATTCAACAAGCGTCTCAAAGTTTGCATCATTGGCAAAAATATGGAAAGTAAGGTGAGATTTTGGTAGGCCAACACTTCAGGATCATTGCCTGGATTTATTTTTCCTTTAGAATTGGTCTTATAGGTGGGCCATGCCAAGTTGGGTTCAGAGATCCGGCAGGATAAAGTCTGAGCACAGAGGTGCTTTGTTTTCTCATAGAGAACATGTTTTCTCTCTTAGTTTTGATATGATGGGAAGAAAGGGAAATATGGATTTGGAAATATTCCAGATATTAATAAAAAGTGATAATGGGGGATCCTTCCTATTTTGGATTGGGGCCTCTGAGAAGGTAAAAAACCTAAAGCAATGCATTGAAAATAGGTTGGGCATCCCTGAAAATTCATAATGCCTACTTTTTTAAGGGAATATTCTACATGATTTTTCTCAGATAAAAGACTATAACATATCAAGGAACTCAAACATTATCCGAAAATTCAGGATGCAAGGAGGAGCTTTGGGGTCCAAAAAACCTAGTGGATCTTCCTCTTACAAGAATGTGGCATAAGGGAAGGTCTCCAATTCAGCAGATTAGTCCTAATAAATCCTAAGACCCTACGTTGTAGAAGAAATGAATCAAGTGATTAGCATGGAGGTTAATCCCCTAGAGGTAAACTATCTATTTTTTCTCTTTAGTCCAAGGTCGTGATTTGTAGGCTTAATGGATTCTAGCCTAAAATTGATTCTTTACAGCAATGGGTATTTTCTTCCTAGAACCCCAATTATGACATTTATTTATTTTCCAAAGGATTATTTATAGTCCAAGTTGATTCTCAGGAAGACTTGGATAAATTTTTATATGATGGACCTTAGATTTGGGGAAGAGTTGGGCTCTTCATCACCCCATAGTTTCCATATTTTGATGCCACAAAAATGATGTTCTCTACAATATTGATTTGGGTGTGGCTTCCAAATTTCTCCATCATTTTTTGGTACCATAAGGTTCTACAGGAAATCACTAATAGCTTGCGAAAATTAAAAAAAAGTGGCTCATGAAAGAACAGAGAAAGGTCTATTTCCTTTCTACCTAATCACATCCAACTAAAACATATAAACATTCATTCGACCCAAATTTTAGACTATAATAATATGACATTTAAATTTCAAACATGTTTCCAAGCTGGAAATTTGAAAAACACATGTCCATAGGCAAATAATATCCCAAATAAGCAGAAGGGTAGAAAACACAAATTAAAGGGTTGGCATTAATCATGGATGATCCTAAAAAACAAGCAGAAGGGGACGCGTTGGACCAAAATGGAATTTTATCCCTGATCATAATGACACTGAAATACAAGAGAACCAAACATCAAATTGGTAGAAAAACGAGACTCCTTCAAAAAATGAGATGGGGGGCACAAAAAGAGCCAATGTTTATGAAAATTCAAACTAAAAAAAGCAATCTCCTCTTAAATTTGTGGGTAGGAAATGTTTATTTTTTTTATGTGGCATTGAGACATATTCTTGCATGCCAAATAGGCCTACCAAATTGGCCAAGGAAATTATGAAAAATAAAATTAAAATTGTAACTTGTGGGGATCATGTAGGCTCCAAATCATCAAGTTGGTCACACCATGAAAGGGTGTGATCCTCGGTCATAAACCCACTCATTTGACTCATATAAATACATCATTCTACCCCCACCATTTGGATAATTTGGATCTCTTATTATCATCTACAGTTATGTTCACTCATGCGAGTTAAGGAGGAGGGTTTTATGAGTTTTTGAGAAAATATTTTGAAGCTATTTGTTGACCATATTTGACCTACCAATTCAGAATATTTTTTTATTGTTGCTTGACAAACTTGGACAAGTTTTGACTGAGAAAGAAGATAAGTATTTATTTATATGTTGACCACCAAATTAGGACCTGACTTGGCCTATTTTTCCCACAGTTTTTGGCACTTTGACCACATTTGACCACAAGCTACTTTGACCACTGAATTTAAGCTAAATTTCGGCCCCCTTTGACCAAAGTTGATTTTCATATTGTTTGAAGGATTTTGAATATATTTTTGACCAAATTTGATTGATATTTGTGCCTAGAAATTGGCATGAATTTCTAGAAAAAACTATATTGTAAACTTTGTTGAAGAATGAATTATCCTTAGAAGAAAAGTTGGTTGGGTTTTTCTCAAGGTAATTTTGTTGTCTCTTTGCGTTTCATTGTCTCTTTATCATCCTATGGTTATTATTGTATTACAATTGATATTTTCTATGTATAATTGTTTAATGATATAAGTGACATAAGATAACTTTAGTGTAAATCATTGGAAGTAATTATCAAATTAGAAAATCAATTTCTATTATAAGAAAATTCGTCTTGGTATCAAAGCCTAGGTGAAAGAGAAACCACTTTAGTACCTTGAAGAAGCCAAGTTTTGATGAGAAAAAAAAAATCCCTAGAAAGAGGGACTAACCTAACTGTATGAAAATTTTTGAAGGACAAGAATGTGGAAAAGAACAAGAATAGGTTGCAGGTAGGGCCTTAGGCGTCCATCCAAAGGCCTCAGATCTCATATTTATACAACAAGTCGCGTTAAGCAAAGACATCAAGTTGAGGGACGAATGAAAAAAGACTAATAAAGGGTTGAATGATCTCATGCATGAACATGAAAGCCTTGATGTTGAATACATGAAGAATGAGTTGGTTGGAATAGATATTTCCTACAGATTATGGAACATTATAGAAATCCAAATGAAAAATGAGCTAGATATTCATGTATTCCTAAAGAATTTGATTAAGATATTTCACAATACTTAGTATATCACTTTGAAATTAGAAGCTTGCTTAAGGAAATATATCACTGGCCCACTTTAAGAAAAGAAGTTGACATGCAATCCATAAAGCACATAAATCAATCTTTGTGATTATGGATCATTCTTTTAAGATGGCCCATTTCTTGAACAATAAGCTTCTAACAAGCTGAGAATGAGAAATACATTTTAAGGATGATTTCAAGAGTTGAGGAAGACTAAGTGGCCTCAGTGAGTGAATAAAGGAGGTTCAGAAGCCTATGAAGAGACCAAAAGTAAAGAGGCGAATGAAGTCACCAAAAAGAACCTCCCTTGTTAGTCAAGGATGTAATTTGGCTAATACCTTGAAATCAAAGGTACTGCTATTTAGAAGATTGTTTGATTCAAGAAACCAGAGGGAGCTAATATTTAGTTGCTAATTCTCATATTAACACTCAACATTGTTTGAAGAAGTGAATATTGGAAGATTTAACAGGTAGATGAGTACTTCAAACTCGGAAGTAATTTATACCTTTGAAAATGCAAACAAATATGGCTGAGTCAAGTGCATTCATAAGTTTACAATGAAGAAAATTCTGAGTTCCTCATAAGTTTTAGATACTCAAATTCTCCTGTGATTGTAAAATCATTTTAGAGATGATTTGTCCTTGTAAAAGACAAATTGTTACACAATCATCTACTTGGAAGGGATGAGAAACAATCATCTAAGATTTTGAGGAGGTCGATCTACTTGGAAGGGCTGAGAAACAATCATCTAAGATTTTTCAAGTATTTCGTTTGTGAACGAAATTTGCTAATGTCCCTTCTGCAAAGATAGTCTAGATCATTGAAGATTGTTACTGGTAATTGATTAAAGGTTGGTTGATAGACCAAGTTCTCTTGTATGGCTCTCTTGAATGCCATCATCATATTCCCTCCTTTGAAGACACTTTACTTTCATGAAGTATTTTGTGGAAGATTGGTGAAACTAGGAAAAAACTTGTATGTCCACAATATATTCAGAATTCTTGGTGATCAAATAATTTGAAGTTTTTGAGGAAGGTCATCCAGAATCAGAGGGAGATGAGGAGAAAGGTTTCTTCACCTATAAAGCAATAAGATTCACAACAAGATATGACGAAGGTTGTTGGACTTACAAAAAGTGTTTATGAACACTAGAGAAATTTTGGCTTCTAAAATGGGTCTCCTAAGGAATATTATAAAATAATAGTGGAAATAATAAAATAGGATTAGATTACCTCATCAAGTTTTGGAGGGAAAAGAGAAAAAATTACTTTTTCAAAATGTTTTTTCAACTTATCTCCCTATCATTTTACACAAATTTCAAGTGAGAGTACTCGTTGGATGCTTAATTTAATTTTTCATCTAAGGAGTAGCCATATTTTGATACTTTTGTCGGACCCTACTACATGAAAAATGCGAATTGCATGAAAAAATTGTGATTGCAATAATGTTTTTCATGAATTTCACATTTTTCGTGTAGTAGGGTCCATCGAAAGTATACAACATGGGTAGCCCCTACATGAAAAATTAAATTCCACATCCAACAAGTGCTTCCGCTCAAATTTGAGTAAAATCCTAGGGAGATAAGTTGAAAATACGAGTTGAAAAAATAAATTTTTTTGTTTTCTAATTTTTTACCTTTTTACTCCAAAAACCGTGAATCATCTACCATGGTTGGCATAATAATATTGAATCCTATTAGTTCTTATAAAGTTGATTTTTGTTGTACATTTTGTTTTGAGGCCCATTTTTTACCTCAAAACTTCTCTAATGATTTGAAAGTCTAAGGGTATGTAAACCCTAGAAGACTAGAAGACTTGGATAAGAAAGTGTTGGGATTTGTGGATAAAACCCTAGAGATATACCTAGATCAATGATTCCATTGACTAAAAAAACCTTAGATCATGTGAGGAAGGAAAGGAAAGCAACATACATAAGCAGTTGAAGAAAATAACCAACCACCTCAAAAGAAGTCAAAGGATTATTTCAATCAAAAGATAAGTATTCTTTTCTCGAGTTTCTTGTTCTTTTAATTTGTATGCATAGCTTTGCTACTTTATTTATAATTATATTATAAATCCCTCCTATAAAGGAATACTTTGTGAAGACCACCATTCCAATGATTTATGGCAGCATTGGAAAGTACAAATTTATATAATAGGAAGAAGGATTTTCCTATAATAGGGAGAGAACAATAACTATATTGTTGCTCCACTCATAATTAGATCGATAATTACCCACGATCATGACATGGGTTGAGATTGTCAATGACATTGGCGGAAAAGGACAACCTATTGTAAATTCTAGGGTTTACGGGATACCCTAAAATTGGATTTGGAATGCATAATAAGGAAGTCACATAAGCTTGATGAAGATTGCAGGTGGATTTCAATATGGGAGCAAGGATCAAAAGGGAGTTGAAAACTATAAATTAAAAGATAAGTAATCTATATCCTTCTATTTTTATTAAATTTATTTCCATCTCTTAAACATTCCTTTGTTGTTGTATTTTCTACTCAATAATTGTTTCTTACATGATATCTTGAATAAGGTTTGTAGGAACATTGTTGATACTAAGCGTCAAAAGGGCTAGTAAAAATTATGACTAAAAGGATCTCTTAAGTAAGAGGGAGTAGAATTAGTACAAAGGACAGAGGGAGCAACAACAACAAAAGGACTTTCTCATGAAAGGAAATAGTAGAAGGATTGTTGTTGTAATAGAAGGAGCAAGATCACCATAAGAAATACATGTTTTAGTTTCAGAAAGAGTTAAATTAAGAAATTAAGATGAAGGATTTTTACCTTATTTCCCAGAACTACATAACTACATCTATGGACGAGATATTTTATGTGTGTGTGTGTGTGTATGGTACATTGGTACCTATGTTTTACATTGGAAATGTCTCAAGAGGTGAAGTGAATCTTTGTAGAGACATTACAAATCATAAAACAATAATTGGATCACTTCATCTAGGACATAATGAAAAGAGGAGAAATAGAGCTCCAGTACATATCCACAAATGAGTAAATTGTGGAAATAAATGAGCTTAGTATGATGTTGGATGTCTCCCTCATTGAAGGGTATGATGAAGTGTTTGTAGGATTGATCAAACCATTTACTGAAGCCAGAAAGGATTCTGTCAGGTCATAAAGGATTTTGACTAGGAAGAGATGTATACTTTCACTTTTGAAGCCAAAATGACTTGGCTAGGTTGAACAAAAGTGAATGTTCCAAGAAAATATAAGATTGTACAAATCTTCTCCTTAGAAGCCAAAAGGACTTAGCTTCCAGAAGGACTTAGCTATGTTGACCAAAGGAGATAGATGGAATTCACCTTTAAATACCATAAGGACTTGGGTAGTCACAAAGGACTCTGACCTGAAAGATGAATAGTCTGAAGGAGAATCTTCTTGAGAAGTTAAGTAATATTGGATGCCTAGGCTAAGATCATGACCAAAGAAGTTTGATACATTTACCTGAGGATCCATAAAAGAATCTTAACCCACCATGGATATTTGTAAAAGATATAATTATGACATGCATCAATATGATAAGCTCATGAAACTTTTCTTAAGGAAAGAGAATTCACATATAAGGGAAATATGTTTCAGGAAAATACTTCCTTTGCTAAGAGGGAGTGTTGATTTTTTTCTGTAGCATCAAGAGGTATTCTTGCATGCCAAATAGGCCTACCAAATTGGCCAAAGAAATTATGAAAAAAAATGTAATTTGTGGGGAACATGTAGGATCCAAATCATTAAGTCAGCTCCATCATGAAAGGGTGTGAGCCTTGATTGTGAACCCACTCATTTGACTCATATAAATACACCATTCGACCTCCATCATTTGGATAGTTTGGATCTCTTATTATCATCTGTGGTTTTGTTCACAAGTGAGAGTCAAGGAGGGGGATTTCCTGAGTTTTTAAGCAAATATTTTGAAGTTATTTCTTGACCATCTTTGACCTGCCAACTCAGACTATTGTTTGACTGCTATTTTGACTTATCTTGGATAAGTTTTGACTAAGAAAGAAGACAAGTTTTGACTGTTTCATTGACCACCAAATTCAAACTTATTTTGACCACAGTTTTGGGAACTTTGACCATATTTGAGCGCAGGCTACTTTGACCATTGACTTCAAGCTAAATTTTTGCCCCATTTAACTAGAGTTGACTTTCATATAGTTTGAAGGATTTTTATAAGCATTTTGACCATATTTGACTGGTATTTATGCTTAGAAATTGGCACACGTTTCAGGACAATTTTCTATTGTAAACTTTGTTGAAGATTGAATTCTCCTTAGAAGAAAAGTTGGAGGGGTTTTTACGAAGGTTGGGTTTTCCTAGGGTAATTTTGTTGTCTCTTTATGATCCTATGGTTATTATTGCATTACAATTGAGATTTCCTATGTATAATTTCTTAATGATATAAGTGAAATAAGATAACTTGAGTGTAAATCATTGGAAGTAATTATCAGATTAGAAAATTTGTTTCTATTATAATAAAATTCAACATCGAACTGGAAATGGTTCCTATTGCTCCAAATATAGGAGGATGGCAGAAAGTGCAGAAAAATAAAGGTAAGAAAGAGAAGTTAAGTGACTATTATCGCACTTAGCTTTGTATGTTCATATGCATTTTTTTTCTTTTCCTTTCTTTCTTTAGCTCATAAGCCTTGGGGCTTAACTCATTATGCCACCTTTTTGGGTCTAGGAAGATCTTGTTGAACACACATTTATGTGTATATGAAAAATTTAATTTCGTTTATTATTTAAATGAAAATACAATTTCCTTTCCTTGGAAAAAAAAAAACATTTTTCTCCTCAACTAATTTTGTAATTTTCACATGCAAGTGTTCAGTAGGTCACATTGTTGTGGGCCTTTATAATGTCTTTCTTGCATTACCAGAGGCATTTTTGACCCATAGATTTTCCCAAACCCATAGTAACAACAATATTATTGACACTTGGGATGGAGCTTCACTAGCATCACATTGTCCAATTCATTATGGCTAGACTCAAAGAGCCCAAGGAAAATGAAGGGTTCATAAATCTCAAAGTCTTCAACGTATCTTAGAGAGTCAAAGAAGGGATGATATTATATAGCTACCAAAAGCTTCTAAGAATTGATTAAAAAATGGATTGATCATGTGTTAACTATGCATGCAACTTAATTCATTCTCCATTATTTTTTAAACGCAAAATATGACAATGAATAACTTTAAATATATCCTATAAAGTTGTGATATTGGGGATCCTAATGCAACCATATTATTCACACTAACTTCCATGAGATGAGAGAATGAGAGGGGAAGGAATGTGGAAAGCATTTAACCCCCCTCCTCCTCTCAGATATTGAAATATGAAAGGTGGAGGGGATAATGCACCCCATTTTTCCACATTATTTTTATTCATTAAAATTAGGGTGACAGAGTATGTTCAACTGTACCTACTTAACTTATTTTTTTACTTTAAAACATTTATCTTACAATTTAAAGAACTCATAAATTGAATATATATATATTATATATATCAAAATCACTTTAAAAAATTACAATAATTAAATAATTAACTAACAATTTAAACTCTTAATAAATTATAAAATTCTCAATTATATTATTGTATTTGTAACATATCCTGTACCTCATATAAAATCGATATACTTCTTTCGAAATTAAGATTGATATCCTACCAAATATATAAAAACCTATTCATTATTTTTCCCTTTGATTTATATTGCTTATCTAGAGAACAGTTTACATGGCAAACTTTATGAAAGAAAACCTTTTTAAGGTTCCTAGATGAATTGGTAAATCTTGATTGGCGCAACATTTTGCTTGAGTATTCAAAAGAGATTTCAACAAAACTATCATCTACACATGAGTAAGCTAAGATTCGTCGGGATTGTAATTGTTGATAGCTATATCTTCTTGTTTACCAGTCCTACCAAAAACTATATTGTGTACCCCATTACATATATGCCTTCTAAAGACTAGTATTTGCAAAAAATTAATAAGACCATTTACAAAAAACATAAAAATTTCATTGTGAGACCCAAAGAGCAATTGCAAAGTGGACTTTTTAGTCCAAGATAATTATTAGTGATGTTGCAGAAAAGTTGGTGTTTGGAGACGTTGGAGTTGGATCGTTGATGACTGCTGACGCGTCACGATGTTTATTCGATTCAATGTCTGAATTTGAGACCACATAATGTTCAATGTTAGACAGTCTCACCACTATATCATCCAAATTATATCTGATGTCTAGTAGAATTATTTTTATCTCCTCATCACTCACAAACAACTTGTAATTTTCAATTTTCTTATCTTTGATGATCATTGGAGCATATTATCTAGCTGACGATGGTGAGTGATGGAATGAAGAAAATGCAGTGTTCTTTTACAGAACTTGCCCAGGTCAGGAACCCATTTGAGACTATTTATGCCAATCTCCGAGTCAGAGAAATAAGCTCATTCGCCAAATTTCGTTGCCTCCAATTGGAGTATTTCCTTCTGGACTTCTATCGGGGCTACATCAGAGAACCATGCAACCGATTCCCATTCAAATAAATGACATCCTCTCATGAAGGATGGTCCAGATGAGTTCCCACCCCTTCGATAGGGAAGACGTTGTCGTGGAGCCATAAAACCAATGATATTGTAAACAAAACAAACAAGGAGTGTGGCACAGAGACCCACTTGGACTAGTCGAGGACATGGATACCTATGTTCAAAATGAGCCTCCAACTCTAAAGGACAGACAAGATGAAAAATGATATGTGTTTGTGGTTTGAGACTAAACAGCCCCAGACGTGAGTAGAGATGAAAATCTCGATACCCCAAAATTTGTGTTACCCAACGTATAAAGGAAGGTAGGGTACCTAACCAAACAATCTTTGGAACCTGAATAGTGAAACAAATACTAAAAATTTGACCAAAGATAAGAGTCACAACCCTACTAAAACCAAATGGAGAATGTACCTTGATACCACACTCCGCAAACCATAACTAGATAGTGAAAAGATATGTCGACAGGTTATGAATGTTGGAGATCCGTCGAGGGTAAAACCGCCACCAGCTCAAAAGTCAGACCAGACCCTGAATTATGAAGGAAGCGGAGAAAAAATATTTTCCCTTGTGCTTAATGAATAGTGTGACCCGCAAACAACGGTTAAATAAAATGTTATAGACTCTATAACAAAAGGATCTCCTTGGTTTCCCTCTGTCGTAACTCAAACTTACTGGAAAAAATGGAAAGCAACACAGATATGTTGTAAGTTCTCCCCAAGCATAATATAACTCACGAATGACCACCTTAGCACAATTGTTTCGCTACCCTGCTTCCATGAGCAGGCATATATAAAGAGCCAGGGACGTGAAGGGTAAAGCGTGCAGGGAGGGATAACGAGATGACACTGTCTTAATCATGAGCCAAATGTTTCTCGAGATCCCATGTTTCTTACTGTCAAACCATTCTCACATTATTTGACCATAAATGAGTTTCCTTCTATTGTCATTAGTAATGGTGCACTCAAGCAATCTGCTATGGGATGGGAAACATAATCGCAAGAGGACATAAGGCATTTTACCACCCGAAGTTTGTACGTACTTCACTAACCCACCTTCCACCTGTGAGTGATAAAGACAGATGAATTGATTTTGATTTATTTTGCCTAGAAATCTAGTTATGTGCCACGTGAAAAGCATGTGACTCCAAGTTTAGAATTAAACACTCACATCGAAAGTCGTTACCCTTCTTCCCAAAAAATATACCCACATGCTAATCATTAATATTGTACCCATTAATATCTTCCATAATACCATATTTTTCTTTAAACTTACTTCCCACTATACCATCCAAAAGTTGCCAATCATAAAATTGTTTCATAAAAACAGCCCATGAGAAAAAAAAAATGGTAACTTTTGCACTCTATGATATTGATTCATAATATAATAGCATGTTTGAAATGTTGCTCTACTTTAATAACTAATATTCACTTAAACTCGACGTTAATTTAATTTGTAATATTCACCTAATAGATGAAACTCGTTGTTACATTTAATATGGCATGTTTAAGTTTAAAATATTTACCTTTGTTGGGCATGTGTAACATTATACAATTACTTATTAAATTAATGAGCATCAAAGCAAGGAATCACATAATCTCACTTTATTTATGTGGGCATTAACGCAAAAGTCTCCCATATTGATGTGGGGGCTTAAGTCGATGTCATTGATGTGAACGTGGAGGACATTGTGATTTTCTAATATTATGCTCACTCCCTATAATTATTGACAACTACGCCACATAACCAAGCCACCTGACACCAGGTCGCTTTCATTATTTACACCCATCTAATGCTTATATCCACTTTTGTCTATATTTGGTAGTGATCATCTAACTATTCAAAGGAAAATTATATCGATGTAGACATTTAGTCCATATCAAAGGTTTTGAAAAATTTAATGCAAATAATTATCTTTTTGGGCTTATATTATCAATATGATGACTTTCATTTTTTAGTTATTTATCTTATAATCATAGTTTATCGAAAGAGATTTAAGTAATCTTTCAACATCTATCAAATTAATTTAATTGTATATATTTAAATTAAAT
>APFE031376312.1:0-97096 GCA_000404065.3 Pinus taeda
CCGGACCCCATAAAGTGGGGTTACGGGTACCCCTCAAACCCCCTGTTAACTATGTGGAAACAATATAACACAACCCAAAAATCCTCTGCATACATCATCTCGTTCTGTACTCAGATCCAAAACTCCTGTTATAGTGCTCCTGAGATTTCTCAGAGCTCCATTCTTCTGTGCCATAGTTCATTCAAGTCCTTGTCTCTGTGACTGCGTATTAGTGCCATTGGTGATTCTAATTGTAATCTATACAACCTGTTACTTTTGATCCCGATCTGCACTTTCTTTTTCTAGCTCAAGTGTTTGACGTACACTTTCTCGTTGATGAAGTAGACGTCATAGCCCTTGCCTTGAAGTTGCGACACGGAAAGTAAGTTCATCCCCAATCCTGGTACATGCAGCACATTTGTAGCACGGAACCGTCCTCGCGATTCTGTTTGAAAAACTATGGTACCCTTCCCTACTGGAGTACACTTTGCCTTGTTCCCCATGGTGATCTAAAAGTTCATCTTCCCTTCTCGATATTCTGAGAAACATTCTCTAATTCTCGTCATATGCCACGAGGCTCCACTATCTATATACCACACTTCTGATAATGCAGAACTAGTCATACAAGCCACTTGTTCTTCCAGCATGGAAGCCAACATAGAGAAATCTAAGTCTCTTTCTCTTGTGCAATCTTCTCAAAATCTGTGCGAGTCCCCTAACATGGATGCCTCTGCATCGTGGTCTCGACCCATAACTGATTTTTCCTTCTTGTCTCTGATTACTCGCTCTGATACCATGTGCAAATTCTATCACTGCAACATCTAATTTACTTTTCCTACTTATTCTTCAATAAGTTATTTATGAAATTCCTTCAATAAACATTAAAATAAATTATGCTGCAAATATCACACCATAATACAAAAACAAAGACATGTACGAGAATCAACACATTGACACAGATATTTTGGACAATAGTCCCCGGAAAAACCCAATGTGGGAAAACTGATGCAAAAAAGGAGGATTTTATTATTCAGCAATTCTTCAGTACAACAGGGTGCCAAACTGGCTTACCCACAGAGAGGAAAATTCTCTAGCACTCCTCTCAGTCCCAGCGTCAGTTTGGCTAACCTCTGCGTGGCTCCCAAACACTCTGCGTCAGCCCCTGCTTAACTGTGTCAGCCCTGGGCCTCTGTACATCACCCACGCAGGCCCTCTAGTGACTGCACAGTCTCCTGCTGCCTCTGCGTCTGCCTCAGCGCTGGTCACCAATCGTTGATCTCCAGTCGTTGATCCCTTCTCTCTGTTCCGTACTTGTTGCCTCCCGACTGCTCACCAGACCACTAGTTCGAATTTCTCAGCTAACCCCGCTCCAGAAATTGAACTGACTAGTCTCCCTCAGTGTGTCCTCCAAGTGACCCTCAAGCCTCCTCTTATACTTTTCTCGTTGACAAATTAACGGTTGAGATTAAGTCCCTAATCAACGGCTAAGATTAACTATGGCTTGATCCATGACTTTTGGACCCTTCTAACACACTTTTATAGTAATTCACATTAATATTTTATTTTCCCTAAGTTTAGACTTAGGGACTTCATTAAAAATATTAATTATTTTAATATCTCCCAAATTGTTTAGAATCTGCCCAAACCATTTATGGGTATTGGAGATCTCATGTGCTTTAGCCTCTCCATCAATTTTCGTGGCTAGGGCACATTTGATGCTACCCCAAATCCCAATTTTCGTTGCTAGAGCACATCTGATGCTACCCCAAATCAACACACATATCTTCCCATCCTGGAAGAGTAGTTGTGCCCAAAATGCCTTGGACAAATGTCTCCTACTCCTCAGAGACTGCATTCAAGGCGGTCCTTAGCATTTACTTCTGATCCGGCGTGACCGCTATGGAAGTAAGTTGGTCCGAAATCACCTGCAATTTGAGGAGGTATAGATCTATCTGCTGCCCCTTCTGCATCTGATACAATCGCAGTTGATTCTCTAATAGCATCTTTCACTACATGGAAGTGCCCTGATATAATGTCGTCAAAGTATCCCACATCTCCTTTGTTGTGTTCTTTTCGACAATATGTGGTACGACATGATCCTTGACCCCATCAAGGATTATGCGCTTTGCCTTCGCCATTGCATCCTCATACTTTTCATTATCAGTTGGGTCTACTGGGATCATTGTTTTAAGATCCGGCCGACTCGGAACCGACTCGGCTGAGTTGGTCCGAGCCGGGAAAAAAATTTCAACCCGGCAGAAAATTCGTTTTAGTCGATTGAATTATGACTGACCCGGCCGAGTCATAGCATGACTCGGCCGAGTCAGTCATATCTCGGCCGATTCGGCCAGATCCGTAACTACTCGGCCGGGTAGCTGACAATGGCCAGTGAACCATAAAAACACACCTTTTTTTATTTATTTTTTATTTTTCTAAGTGTGGGGGACTTCAAAGGGGTTTATGAATTATTTGTCAGTCTTTGGGGTCCATTCCCCTCTTCCAAACCCTAGTATTTGATCATATTGCCCTACTAAGACTATGCTATTCATGGTAATGTTAAATTCTTAAAGTAAAAGTGAGATTCTCTTTAATCTTCATTGTCATCCTTTTACTTAGGTTTTTTAACATTACCATGAAATGACTCAGGATGTTTGAGAGTGGTTCCGGCCTCATTGGATTTCATATGGAGAAAGCAGAAATTTAGATTTCATTCAAAATCCAGCAGACTTATTGGTTTTTCAAGATTTCAGGATTGGGGGATTGCAATGTTTCCATTGAATTTTGTCATGTATTAGGGTATGGAACTCGTATTTAATCAATAGCACCAATCCCTCTATGTACCTTGATGTTAGTGACATTGGTTGTTGAACTCCTCCGGAATTCGCTCCCAAACTGGGAGCTTCCGAAAATGTTGCTCCCGCTCCCAAGTAACACTGAGCCAGAGGATGTTGGCAACTCTAGCAGTAGCTAATAGTATTGGACACAGACATTTGTTGTAGAGGCCATTTCTAGCCTCCTTGGTTATGTGTTTTTGTTTTGATCTCTATATCATCATCATGTATGTATTGGACAGTGCACTAGGTGCCATTTTAATATAATGGATATATTCATGAGCCTACTTTGATCATATGTTGTCTTTTATCTATATTCTAATGTTGTGTGTTTGGAAACATGAATGAAAATCTTTAAAATTATGTGTTTTTATAAAAAATAAATATTTAATGTATTTTTTACAACGACCAAGTCATTGAAATCGAGCCAGCCAAGTCGATGTCGGAGTCGGAGTCAACCCTCGGCCGAGTCAGAGTCCGAGTCGGAGTTTTAAAAAATTGACTGGGATAGCCACGGTTCTCAAGGTAAAACCCTTGATGAGATGTCTATTCAAGACTGACAGAATCCTGGCCTTCCAGATAACAATGTTGGGGGCCCCGTCCAACCTATGCTAATCCCCCAATCTGTTCATTGCCATCTCCGCTCCTCTTTTGGACTCCCTCTGAGATTCGACTTCCCTCTTGGAAATCTCCCTCTAAATCCTAATTTCCCTGCTAGAAATCTTTCTGCCAAATGTCGAACTGCTCCTCTCCAATCCTCTTTGGAACTGCAACTTGGATCTGGATTTCTTGGCTAGAAATCCCTCAAGGCAGCAACTCCCTCTACCTTGGTTCTGTCCCGTTAGGTACTGTTCTGTTCCAAGAGAAAGAGCACCCCACCAGCTCCACAATCTGCCCACAGCTCCCTAGGCCCCGGCAACCGAAGAAACTGAGCCTTCCAGCTTTGCGCAATCCCGACAAAGGTTGAATCACTCCTCTAGCCAACTGCGTCAAGCCTACCTAGCTGAGTAGGATGACGTGGCTCTTCGTGAGTCTCTTCTGCCCCTCTCTACCTCTCCGTTGGCCTTCTCTCTGGCTCGCATTGATGATGCAGGCCCTCTGCATACTCCTTCTTTGTTGCCTTCTACTTAGGAGCAGCTCTATCTCTCAGGACAGCTGCTACTGCTGCAAATTTCTGATATTGCTAGTGCCTTCAACCTGTGATTTGCAATGCTCTGATACCATGTTGAAATTTCTAAGTCTAACCCATTAGAAATCCCTGCTGCATCCTATGGTTTAAATTCTCCTACTTGTTTATTACATTAACAAGTTATTTATAAATATAAATATTGAAAATAAACACATATGCAACCTTAACTCATGTACAGATCAGCAACTGAAATACTAGACAAACACACAAGGGACACTGTTATTTTTGGACAATTGTCTTTGGAAAAACCCAATGCAGGAAAACCAGTGCAACAATTCTAAGGGTTTTATTATTATGCAGATTTCTTAAGTACAACTAGGGTGCCAAACTAGCTCTCCCAACAGATATTTTTACACGGCAGTAATACCTATTCTCGAAGACAAATATTCAGCAAGTCTGCCCCACGAAAATCCTTCTGGCGCTTCTCCAAGGCTCTGTGTCAGCCCTGCTAGCCTCAACGTAGCTATAGAACCCTTTGCGTCAGCCTTCTGCCTCTCTGCGTCATCTCTCTGGCCTTTTGCGTCACCCACGCAGGCCCCTCAGCCTCTGCACAGTCTCTAGCTGCCTTTGCGTGGCTCGTGTTACCTCTGCGTAGCTCTGGCTACCTCTGCATCAACCTCTTCTGTCACTGCCTTGACCCTATGGCACTATCTCTACCTCTCTGCTATGTACTCACTACCCCTTGCTGCAACAAATCAATTATTCAAATTTTCTCAACAAACCCTGCTTTAGAAAATCAAACTGACTAATCAATCTTGGTGTGTAATCCAACTGACCCTCAAGCCTCCTCTTATACTTTTTCTATTGAGTCTTCAACGGCCAAGATTAATTCTCTAATCAACAACTAAGATTAGATTTTGCTTGATCCATGTCATTTAGAACATTCTCACCCAGTTTTATATTAATACGCATTAATATTTTAATTTTCCTAAGTTTAGACTTAGGAACCCCATTAAAAATATTAATTATTTTAATATCTTTCTAACCGGGTGGAATTTCCCCAAACCATTTCTAGGTCTTGAATATCTCATGTGCTTTATCCTCTCCAGCAATTTTCATGGCTAGAGCATATCTGATGCTACCACAAATCAACAATATGCCATTGGAGAAGGTGAACCACTCGTCCTATGCATATGTCATCACCAGTAGGGGAAGGTGAACCACTCACCCTGTACACAACATACCAATAGGGGAAGGTGAACCACTCACCCTATGTTCGCTCATAGCTCAATAAGTAACCCAAGCCCCTAGGAGCTCCAGAGCTCAATCTTTAATCTTTAATCAAGGATCCCTTCATATAGGGAATAGTGTCAAGTTGCTTTCTGAAAGTCAAGACTAGATCAATAGGATCCTCATAGCATATAGATGTATGTATAGAAAACACATTGATTTATAGCAGAGATCTTGGTCGCACAGTCCTCTGCTTCTTGCATTATTTGACTGATCTTACTCCCTGTGTCTTTCCAGGGTGCATTGTGTCCATTTGACGGCCTGCTCATAATAAGATTTGTCCACCCAAACATGTCGTAGAAATCTGTCCTTTGCTGTACCATATGTGGTGGTATGAGAAAAACTGGATTCTCAAAATCTTCTTCTACAATATACAACGAAGGTATGCATAAATGGTCACTGAAGAGCTTCTTCAATAGTAAGCCATACTTGCTGATTTCAGTGTTCATAATGATCCAGATTTCAGACTTTGATTTATTCATAAAGTAATGTGAATTTTAGATGTGCACATTTCACTTACCATATTGTCTAACCAACAAAAATTTCAGCGATGTATTTCAGGCAATAGAGATATTTGAGTAAGCAGTAATTCATATCCATGGATCCACTCAAAAGTCTTCATATAGAGAATTCATAAGATGACTATGTCCGAATTAGCAACATCTCCATCTTATCAAACCTTTTAATCTTAGAGCCCTTCATCTTGACCCCTTAAGAAAAATCTCCCTCTTACTTTGATAAATGAGAGGGTTATCATCTGTAGGACAGATGTCATCAATAGCTTAATCATAGCTCCCTCATACTCAAATTGTATTCATAGGTCTGTCTTCAACCTGCTATTAATCCAAATATTTTATAGTAGAGCCTTGCTATGTTTAATTTTCTGAGCTTCTCATATGGGCTTCAAGGAAGCTCCAGATCAAAGAGGAACTTTCTGAACAATCTACAAGGTTCTTCTTTAATCAGGAGAAGATATCTTTCTTGAAATGATTTCAACAAAGGCCATTCTTTTCCTAGCCGATATTCAAGAACGAAAGCTTCAAAAGATGCATTTGACTGGTTTACAGCTTGATTGTGAACAATCATGTAACACAGGCATCAACATACAGGGCCTACAACATATCACCACCGCTACTAGACTTGTAGCGATATCATACAAAATGTTGGGCTAACAATAGAGCATAAATGATGTTGTGCTACATGTACTGGGATTGTTGGAATTTCTAAGTTTGACACGTTAGAAACCCTTCATGCACTTTACTGATTGATTCCTACCTACTTGTTCCATTAATTAACAAGTTATTTACCATGTAAACACTGGGAATAAATACAAGTACATGCTCAACACATTACAGATCATCAACTGAAGGAAATAGAAACAAGCACACAAGTAACACCGTTGTTTTGGGACTAATGTCCCCGGAAAAACCCAATGCGGGAAAACCGGTGGAGCTATCTAAGGGTTTGATTTATTAAGCAGTTTCAGAATACAATCTGGGTGCCAAATTTGGCTCACCCAGCAGAGAAAAATCTCGGCAATAGCACCTCTCTACTTGAAAGCAGATATTCCGGCTGAAACCCCGGATAAACACTCTGGCAGCTCCACAGCTCCAATCTGCCCCACAAAACCCCAGCGTCAGCCTCTAGGGACTGCATCAGCCTCTCTTTGGCCCAGTGTTAGCCCAGCGTCACTTTGGCTTGGCCTCCGTCAGCCCTCTAGCACTCTGCGTCACCCACGCTGACCCTCTGAGGCACTGCGCAGCTCCTGGCTACCTCTGCGTGAGCCCAGGTTGGCTCTGCACGAATCCTTGGCTGCTTTTGCGTCCCTCTCTCCGACTACTACGTTGATCCTCCCGGCGCTATCTCTGCCTCTCTGCTTCTGTATTCACTGCCCCTCAGCTGCAACTCTGATCACTCTCTCAACTTTCTCAGCAAACCCAGCCCCAGAAAGTTGAAATCTTGATCTCTTGGTGTGTTCTCCAAGTGACCCTCAAGCCTCCTCTTATACTTTTCTCGTTGATAATTCAACGGCCGAGATTAAATCCCTAATCAACGGCTAAGATTAGATCTGGCTTGATCCATGACTTTTGGACCATTCTAACACAGTTTTATATTAATTCACATTAATATTTTATTTTCCCAAATTTGGACTTAGGGACTCCATTAAAAATATTAATTATTTTAATACCTCCCAAATTGTTTAGAATCTGCGCAAACCCTTTCTGGGTATTGGAGATCTCATGTGCCTTAGCCTCTCCACCAATTTTCGTGGCTAGAGCACATCCGATGCTTACCCCCAAATCAACAGTGTTGTCATTCATAGATAGTGCCACTGATATCATATCTTTACTGCACAGGATACTATCCTTGATAGCTACAGATCTTCATACTTCCAGGACGACCCCATCATTACTCAATATACCAATATGGTCTATACAAGCATTGTTTTCTTAACAAGGCTTCTTAGTTTTATTCCAAAGATAATAGTAATACATGTCCAGCAGTACCTAATCTCAACATTTCCTTATACATGTTCATCAGTGAAAACAAGCTTTGTCCTTGATCTGAATGTTTCAGCCTCTGACAGGTTCACTGCAACATTCAGCCGATGATGTGTATCAGTGATACAACTTAACAACAAGAGCGTAACAATTTTCTACTTATTAATGATGCCATGACAACTTCTACACACAGTCAATTTTCAACCCGAATCTTAGACATATCTTCATAAAACTGTCCTAATTCAGTTGTCACTTATATGATTTCAAATTAACTTTCCATCAAGCTAATAACTCTGCTCTTGGAGATGTTTCATTCTTGGCTTTGAATTATTTCAATAATTCAAGAAAGAGAAGGTCGAGTAGATTTGACAACCAAGAGCCACATTTCACAATATGATAAGGCGTTTGACTTTGAAGAAAATGATACTATAATTTGATATCAAGGTCGGAGATAGGATAAGGTTTTCAAGGCATCAAATATGAGATGTAATAGAACTCCTTACAGTTTTGTGTGCTTCGACTTCAATCTTCAAACCTGAACCTCTTAGCACAGAATATGGGCTACCTTACTTACCAACAACAAAACTTAATAGGTCAGGCTTTTAAGCATAGCCCAGAATTCTTGTGGGGAAGTTAACAATTGACTTCAATGAGCCAAGATACCTTCAAAAAGAGCATCAATCAAACGTTGCTAGGATTACATCATCATTAGAGATCAAGATTCTTAAATCAAGTTCAGAGCAAGGTCACTCAGAACCTTAGAGTTGGTATTAAGAAGAAAAGACGTATTGCCTTGAGATATCAAGCGATCAATACATCTCCCATAATGCCTTCACAGACCTGACGGATTATGTCGATAGCATATATATACATATATCCCCCAAAAAAAACTGCTGCAAAAGTTAGAGCAATACAGTCATTGATTATCTAATATTGCTCCTTGATCTAAAAAAATTCCCAGAAAGTATGCTGCATAGGATAATCAAGGTTGATCCTTATATTCAGAATTGTCAACGAACAGTAAAGATCCAGTGCTCATGCTCAAACTGGGTTGTCTTCAATATACCCATTAACAGCTCAGCTTCAAATGCTCAGTGATATGCAATGAACCAAAAAAAGGGATGAGATGGATGTGAAACCATAGTTGTCATCTGAAACGTTCCAGGGACCTGAGAATCTCAGAGAGAAATTATTCTTTTAGGAATGATACAGTCCTCTAAAATGAGGGTTGCAATACTTCAATCAAGCATCTACGGAGGCTCGGCCCTATCTCCAAGGATCATAGAAGATTTCAATCTTTAAGTATATCCTCCTATATGCTTATATTGTCTCAAGCTAGGACTGTTAAATAATCCTCCGAAAATATCTTGACATTTCTCAAAACATACCTTATGAATACAGGAACACACCTTGATGACTTCCAGCCTTTACCCGTGATGTTCGAGTAGCTCTTGGATTGGTATTCATGATCTTTAAGAGAATGTCACATATTTGTTATTCTTGAACTTAGAGTTACCTCAAGAGGGCTGAAGGTTTAATCAATGAAATTCCTCATAAGCTTCTTGGTGATTGCAATATCTTATACTTGGGCGTGTCCTCCCCTGAGCTCTGATACCATGTTAATTTTAAGTTAACATGTTCTTTGCTTAGGTTAGTTACTTCATACAGCCATTTGCCCATTAATCCATCAGCAATCATACAGTAACTAATGAAAGAACATAAGAGATAAATGTTGAAGACAAGCCAAGACAAAAGAACACAAGAATATGGCTCAAGCCAGGGAAAAATCCCAAGATGGGGAAAACCCTTGATCGAATCTTCTTATTATTAATCATCAAACGTTCAGCAGAGAGAGATGTAGAGCACAATGATTTAAAGTCAATACTGACTTGCCAAATGGAAGATTTGACATCAAAGCACTTAAACATGAAAACGACTTAATGACGCTGCAATTTTGGCACCAAGGGCTGGAGATTTCTATACTGCAATTCTGAATACTGGTTAGGGCACAAACACAATTAGCTTCACGTGTTGATGGCAATCCTGGTCATTGGTTAGGGCTGTCAGCTTCAGTCCTCATTCTCCTCTCCCTCAATTACTGCGACTATCCATAGAAGACACCCAATCACTGATTTCCTCAACGAATCTTAAAACAGTGCCAAATTACATGGAAGAATTCTAACCTGTCTGTGCTCAAGCTTGGGCATTTGCGATCTAGAGAGGACTTATACATGCCTTCATACCCACCAAATAGTCTGAACAAGCTGTTGTAGCAGCTCTCTTCCTGCGGCCTGTAACAAAGATATACCTCACCAAATAGCACAAAAAACCATCCAACAGGTATTCCTCTTACTGCGGCTATATTCAACAGGAAATCTGTACCCAAAATCAAGTGATACACTGCCCAAAGTCCAGACATACCTCCTATCCTCCATGCATGGAGCCACAGACCTGCGGCTCTTTCTCTCAAGAAAACCGTACCCTAAACAGAGATAGGCCTCCTCATAATCTCGACCCCTGCCACATGCATCCTGCCTCAAATGTTGTCCTATTTCAAAGGAGAGGATGAGCACTTGGATGATCTACATGAGGATGAAGGATGCCTATATATATATGACAATTTGTCCTTATGGAGATGAAACCGACTTTGACACTTGGAGGCAAATTTGAATTTCAAATTTTCAATTTTCCCGCCTTAGTAAGCTTATGAATTGTAGAATTTCTTTTTAAATAAATAAATATTTTCCTTATCCTAATTTGGTGATCTCTAGGTCAATTTTGGTCCTCTCGAAAAGAGGAATTCAATGCAATAATCATCTCCAATAGATGAGCTATCCAATGATGGAATTTGGCCCTAGTTGCAAATTTAACATAATCTCTACAAAGGAAACCAGGGTTTCCATAAAGACTGGGAGTGCAGGAGGCATCGGAAAATCAGATTTGATCTGGGAGAAAATTGGGTGTAATGTTGATAGCCCTTCTCTTGTTTTTTATGCCTACCTAAAGGGTGTATATATACCACCTGAAATCAGTTAATTCAGTTGTGCCACGAGCTCCTGTCGGTGGGCTCTCAGTAAAACCCATGAACCCTGCCCGAAAAATAGCATTTTATTTTATTTTTTCATATTTTAAAAGGTATACGACGGTATAGTTTATAAGACGTGCGTATGTACGCAATTTAGTGTGGGCAGAGTCTTGTATGGAATTTGAAATTTTTCTTTTAATATAAGATCAAGTCTGCATGGGAAGAGGGTTGCCCAAGGCCATAAAAGAGCATCAAGTCTACAAGAGTGCTAAATGATGCTATAACATGTGGCTAGGTCTGTAAGGACTAATTAGGTTTGCGGCTAGGGTAAAATGAGCCTATTAGTGTTGCGGCCAAGGCCTAGTGCCCTCAAAACCCTTGCAGCCACCTCCTGCAAGCAAAATTTGTCAATTTCAAGCCCAAAAATGACCCTAACCTCAAGGAAACCACCTACAAAACCAATTCAGCAGTTAAATACTTAAGAAAGCACCAATTCATGCAGCAAATAAGCCCTCTAAGGCTAGCAATTCCCACAAAGAGGTTAGGCGTTGGTATTCTGGCACTTGGGTCTTGTATATCTTAGTCTCTAAACCCTTGATCAGCCCTCCTTGGTTGAACGCGCTCCTCCAATAAGCTAGACAGCTCCTCCTTAGGTGAATATAGGCCCAAACCTAGCCATCTAGGCTACGTGAGGGTGTCAACCTCTTGCTTCATGTTTGTCTATGAACTATTGAGCTAATTGCATCTGCAAGTCAAATAAATAGAGCCAAACCATAAGATCTAGAAAATTCTAAAATAAAAAACCCAAAAATATTATTTACAAAGGGAAAAATAATATACAAGGGTTAGAAAATAATTTACAAATTATTTACACTATTCACAATTAAAATCAAGCTCTAGTTAGCAAATAAATCCTTGTAGCCCAAGTAGATTTTCAAAATAATTGTTAGAAATAATCTGTATATAATGTACAAACCAAGACCTTGCACAATAAATAGTGAGATAAGCTCAGAGTCCAAACAAGGTGTGGTCACCTCAAAGTCCATGAACATGGGGCTTGCCCAAGCGCTGAATCACCTAAAGATTTCTACACACTCAAAAGATCGATTATTAGTTTCGAAGGGGTCTGATTCACACAAATAGTCTAGATATCTAGAGATAGTTGTTGAATGTACCAACTTCAATGTGTTTACTCTAACCCAATACCTAAAGCAAGATACCTGTGTTAATAGATAATCCAAACACTGGCTATGAAACAATAACCTTCAGTTAAAGAATAGAATTAGATCATTAAACCCATTCAGCATAAACCATGAATCATCAAGAGAGAGACATCTTGAATTGAAACCCTATAGACTTTTTATTACTGCAACATATTCCAGCAGAGCTTAGCTCAGTACAAAAATTTTCAATCTAGTTGAAGTTACAATGAGGAGCTTGACAACTTCCTTATACAGAAAATGAGAGGGATTAACCCCTCCAAGTGGAAAATAATGGCTACTCACATTGATCCATGGCTTGATCCTTGTTGAAACAATTTGATCCCTTGATTGGTTGGCATAAATTTCCAAAAAAAATTGATTTTCCTTGTTCATTGCGCTGGAGGGTCAAAAATTGACTCCTGGGCCACTAGAGGACATTCAAAAAATAAAAGTATCGTTATTTGTGCAAAATATTCAACTCTTTGGTCCAAAAAATTCGATTTGCTAAGAAATAGTCTTCTCTGGCCCAACGAATTTATGGACTCGGTCCCTTTGCCCTAGAAATGAAGCTTTTTACTTTTTGACTTCAATATTTTCGTTTGAAAATAGCCTCAAATAATTTTTCAATGATTTTTCCACTTGAAGGGTAATTAATTTTTCCCTTCATTTTATTTTCGACAATTTCTGGCAAATTTTATTTTTTATTTCTGCCAGAAAATAAAATTAATAGACTCAAGACGGGATTAAATATGTTTTCACCCTCTAAATGTATCTAAAAAATATTTTGGTAATGGTGTTCTAATTATGAGGACCCATTCACCAAAAGTATTACTAGACACACTTTTACATCAAAATATTACAATGATCAACCCTTAGAAGGGGAAATTACACACAAACTCAGACTCCTAAGACAACCAAATTCTGCAACTCAAGACACATGATCTAGTATGATAAAAATACATAGACTCGATAACCACTTACATTATATGAGTTAACCACTTTATTTATTACTATGGCCCATCCCATTATTACATTATTACCTTGGGTACCTCCCTTTGTACCCCATATTATCCCCCCTAGGTATATAACACACTCATTTTAGCTTATTCATCTCTTTTCCCATCTAGGTCCACATAGGTTTAGCCTCCCCCTCCTCTTGTCCACACCTTGGGTCGGACATAGAACGACGCCCCAGAGGTTTATGCAGCTAAAAAGAAAACAGAAAGCATAAGTTGGCCACTCTCAACAGGAAATGTACCACAAAATGCAAAAGATGGTCGACACACACAAATTTAACACGTGTGAAAAAGCCAAACATGAGCTCTACCCCTTATCCATGGCCATCACCCTATTTCCTATGGGCCCTAGATGAGCCTCCCTTCATCATTAAGGAACCCATGATCGTCACAATCCCTAGTGGGCGATGAACTGCCCCACCTTAAAGGGGTATCCACTGCTACATATTACACATCATGCTCTCATTCCCTGGAGCCCTGAGCAGTTATAAAGAAAAATCAATCAAAGGCAAAAGGCATATGAGGAAGTGTGGAAAAACAAAGGTCAAGGTAACTCATCTACCACGATTTGCTCCCTCCTACACTCATATACCTAGGTGTGGGCTTCCCTTATTATAGCTACCCTTGCACCTTGACATGTGGTCTGAATGATTCCCCTAATCCCCACTCTGTTCCATTATTATATCATTTGCCACCTACCACTTGAAGGATGTACCATGGACCTGTACCCCCTTTAAAGGCTAAAACCACCTAATAAGGTCCATGGTTAACCCCTTGTTGAGCTTGGAGACACTTGTACATGCCAAAGCCCACTATGGAAAGGCATGCCACCACGAAGTGCCCCATTGATCCCATGACTTGTAAGCTTTTTTACTTGGTTAGTCTAATGATTTATTGTATTGGATGGTGTGGGCTTCAAAATGTCATACAAATATCACTCATTGAGTCATTACCATACATTTTCCACTTATGCTTCCATTATATCACTCATTATTCACTACCATGTCACTTCATTTTCCCTATTGTTCATCATTAATGGGTCTCATTTATATCTTCCGAATATTATTTATTTTCAAGCATTTTTAAGAGAAATTCTTGATTAAATATTAGAAAATAATATATTTTACTTCATATATGGAAAGTGGATTGTTTTTGTGACATGTGTAGGTTCTAAGGAAGCTTCCAAGACACCTTTATGTGGCCTTGAATGATCAATTTCGAATTTGATAAGATAAGCCTTATGGAAAAGATCATGAAATCATGATCTCATGGAGAAGATCAAGGACAAAAGGGGGTTATGTGTCTATATAGTTGAGAGATGTATGGAACTAAAGAGAGAATAGTGGATCATCATTATGAGTTTGTTATCTCATCCCATTGTATAAATAGGAGTACAATCTCTTCCATTTGTAATCTTAGAGTTGGTTTGTACATCATGATGGAGATTTTGAAATAAAGAATTATACTTTGATTTTGTTGCTTCTACATTTGAGTCTCCTTTGAAGTGGTGTGCTTGTGGAGTTATGGAGGGCCCCCATGGCCTCACTTGCATGCTTATTTTAGGTATAATTTAATTTATGTTTTTATTTCATTTCAGCTTTTAAGTTTTTGTTAGATGTTCTAATATTGGAGGAGACCCTAAAATTCATGTGTTCATGTAAAAAGAACCATAGGATCTCGACGAATGTTAGATCTAGGTTTGTTTAGTTGTTGGAAGAGATCTTGACGAATGTGTTCTTGTAAGAGAACCATAAGACCTCGGACAATTACTAGATCTAGGATTGTTTAGTTGTTGGAAGAGATCTTGACGAATGTGTTCTTGTAAGAGAACTATAAGGACAAATTAGGAATTTTTCTAGACCTATAGGTGGCACTTCTAAGTTTACCTTCCGAGGTTGACATTAATTGAACTCTGATTGACATCATCAATTAGATCCCAACATTTTGGCGTCGTTGTCAGGGAAGTGCAACTACAAGGATTTAGTAATTATTTTATGCATTTGTTTTTATGGACTAATTTGTGGAACTTGGTGACAGCGGGTTCATAAAGGAGTTCAAAGTTTGGAGTAATTTTTTTTATTTTCGCACATGGTTAATTTAAATTCAGTTTTTATTTTAAACTCCCCATTTCTTACTAATCCATCTACAGATGAGGAATTTGACAATGTTGAACAGGTAATTCTTGGAGAGCAAGGACAATAACCTTGAGCCAACTCTAAGACAAGTTACTCACATACTTGTAAAACATAACGTAAAAATTTTAAATCTTGATGTGAGCATGTTTGAATTTTTAATCCGTAGATGGCTTCACTGGAAGCATTTTTTTACCTAGGAAATAAAAAATCTTTCAAGCAAGTTAAATAGAATAAATTAGGAAAATAAAATGAGATCTCATTAGTAGTTTTTAGTCTTATTTTCAAAAATAAAAATAAAAATAATAATAAATCATCATGAATAAATGACTAAATTCAGTGGCACAGTAAGAGCTACTTCATCATCGCATTTCTATATCTTGTTTTTGTATCACAGGTACGCCAGGAGCTTGATTATCGGAAAGCTTTGTCTTCCAAGAGTCTAAACGCCCCCGCGACATTGCAGAAAGAGTATAGACAATGCGAGGTTTTGTCGCAAATCTTGAGTGCGTTTATTATCCATCCACGCTAACCTGCATAAATAAAAATAAATCAAAAGATTAGTATGCGTTCTTCCTGGACTTCATGCGATTAGGAAGATCAGAAAATCTATCGATTCATTTCAAATAAAAATACTCTCGCTGGAAAAATTGATCTGTGCATTCTATCGATTATAAGAAATTCGCAAGCTTCATCGATCTGCTGCAACAATTTAATTTTCTATTCAAACTAAATTCGCAACATATTGAAATAAATCACCAACAACCCACAGGGTTATGCAATGAAAAATCATTATGGTGGTTTGAAAATAGTATTGTAGGTTTCATATATAAAGGATAGGGCTATGTGCTTAAGCACTAAAGGCTAATCACTAGTGGGCTTGAACAAGTCGGCCATTGTTTTCCCATAAATGCCATATTTTGAGGATTTATCTAAATTTCGTAGATAAACATATTTGGGGTTGCAACGAGAACCTATTGTAATTCCTATAAATGCCAAAATTGACCACATATACTCAAAGGAGCTCACTCATGCAAAGGCGTTAACGTCGATGTCAGATGACACTCCACTGTACATTTCGATTTTATTTGAAACTCTAGCCAATGGTCCATCGCAGAAATCATTCAAGAATACAATAACGCAGGATCAAGTTTCAAATAAAAATCTGGTTTATCGACCTAGTCTCGGCAATTTTTTCCGTTTGAATAGTTGTCTTAGCGGTGGCCAGTGCAATGAAAATCCTCAAGGAGATATAAATGGCACAAGAGCCCCTTGAACAATATTTCTATTTGTTTCAGGGCTCCAAAAGGTTCATAGGTTCGCAAGACGGTGGGATCGAAATCAGGGACGTGCAGCAATTTCATATTTAATACACAACACCTACTGATTGTTCCCATGTAGACCGATTAACTCTTCTCATGGCCTTCGATTCACCTGTTGTCTCGTTGTTCTGGTCTGTGTGATCTTCCATCGTCTTTAATGCTCATTAATTCAAATTACTTAACAGACACCAGATTAAGAGGACGATGATATTTTTCAACGTAAGCCATGGCTATTGCACACGATCCAAAATAACTCATTCACAGAAAAGAAAGGCATGCTCACAAAAATTTATAAATAGAAACACGGATTTGATAAAGCAGCATGGTCGATTTTTGAGTTGTTTTATGATCTGTACCGAACTATTCCTTTTGGCTTGCGATTAAACAAAATCTTCTATATTAGATGGAAACTAGCTTGAGATACGCTCGGGCAGCCATCCCACAACTAGGTCTTTTTGCGGCACCTTTCGAACAAATTGATCACCCTCACTCACGGAGAGATCTACTATTCGAAACCCCAGTGTCCTTTCTCAGAGCGTTTCAAGCTCTTTCTCACTCCAACTTCGAGTACCGTCGATTTCAGAAAATGACGCTGCAAACAAATGCTCCGATGCTGAGACTCTATTGCAGATCTGCCTTCTTCATGCACACAACACCCAAATTCATTCCTATCCTGCCTCAACGAAAAACCTCCATATGCCTTCAATCCCATGTTTTGCATTTTCATTTGCATTTCTTTTGAGTTTGTTTTGAATTGTATTTAGTTAGAATTTCTTATTATAGTTAATGCTTGTTGTTATAAATGAATTAATATATTAATATGTTGTTATAGTTGTAATTTGTTGTTATTTATTATATTTTTAATTGTAATTTGTTGTATATATTTAATATTTGTTATGTTGTTAAGATATGATTGTATTAATATAGTTGTAATTTGTTGTAATTTATTATATTTTTAATTATAATTTGTTGTATATATATTTGTCATTTAATGTTTGTTATGTTATTTAATTGTTATTTAATGTTTGTTATTGCAAAATTAAAAATAAAAAAATTTCCACAAAAATACACGTAGGTTTGAAAATAAATAATGGAACACTCGGAAACAAATTTCAAGGATCGACTTATCAAACATTTGGAGGATTCTATAGATGATGATTACCTTGTTTCGATAGCTTCAAGCTGGCATTAAACTCATAACATCTTTCTGTTGAATGCTTTTATGTGACATACTAATATGCATAACACAATTCTAATGTCAATTTTTTTGCCGAGCACATTTCATGAATTATCTGACACAAATAGGGAGTATTACTTTTCATGGTTATTTTTAAGAATTGAGTTAATTTCAACACTTTGATTGTCCTTAATTTGTTTTATTTGGTACGAAATTTTTGCATAAGAATCACGAAGGAACTAGCCACTTCTTCTTGAACACATTTATGTTTTCTTTCTGCCCATTTTTTTTTTACAGGTTACAGGATAATCAAGTGATCATTAAGGAAATTACATTGTGACGACAATTGGTCTTCCAAAGACTAAATTCATGAAAAATTCTAAAGACAAATCCATGTCCACAACCACTACCTTGCACCTCCCTTTTTGAAAAAGATTTTGAATACATATCCATTTTTCACAGCAATAGTTCTTATTCATTGAACATGCACTTCCTTTCATCCATTCTTAACCCACCAATAAAAGCAAAGAAGTTTACTTACAAACTTCTTGCCATATTCCATTTCCATTTTCTTTTACCTAGCATTTTTCATTTTCCACCAATAAAACCTTGCTTCTACATATCATTGAGTCAAAGTCCTAAAGTCTAATAATCTTTAAAAAAACACCTAGAGATTTGCATGCCTTAATGGCAAATACTTTGGCCAATGAACAATGGAAGTACATTAATATTCCTTGTTCATTGGATCTTCTAGGTGACTCAACCACAACAAATTTATTTGTACTTACAAAGATGCGTTAGTCATCTTGACTCCCATTGGAATTAATGGTGGGAGCTCTCGTGTTGGCTAGTGGCATTCATTAATGGCCACTAAGTCAACAACTTCTTGTTATGTTCAATAACAAGACATTTATTCACATAGCAAGAATTGTGCCAAAGAGCATTGAAGACTTGAAGACCCATATTTTGTAGCAGATGAAGCAGATTTCCTTTCATTGTTTTTCAGTTTTTTTGTAAATGACTTGAGGGCAAGTCAATAAATAAGGCTGGGGGGAAGTGTAAATTCTGAATTTTGTATACCTTCCAAGCCTTATACATTTTCAGCCATATTCAGTGGACTCATCAAATTCATCAGACTATCCAGCAGAAGATCTAGCAACAGATACGACAATACAGATCCATCTTTCATCCACAACTTGTAGAAGCTTCAGATCAGAATTGCAGTGGTTGAACATGCATGATTCATCCACTTCTTTAGGTAAGTAAGGTATGATGTTTTCTAACCGTTAATCTTGAAATTCTTTTTAGATGCTAAAATGATGATATTTGGAAAATATTCCACTATTTCACTATTCCCTTTTTCATTAAAAAATGCCAAAAACCATCAGTTGGGGGGGAATTGCACACTTCATTTATTTCTCTCATTCATATTACATCTTAACCCACGTAGTCTTCCCACAATAAAAACTACTACAAAATGATGAGCATATTAAATGACTTCTTAAAAATGATTGATCTCAACAAAGTAAATAATGATTGTAACACAAGAACCAATCATTAAAAAGAGATCTCAACAAAGTAAATAATGATTGTAACACAATAACCAATCATTAAAAGATGCAAATGCTTTGCAAAAATAAAAGTTATTAAAATATGTGCAAAGTTAAAAGGAAGTCCATGATTGAAAGATGGTTGTTACACAAGAACCAAACATCTTGTAAATTCAATCAAAGGAAGCTCATCTAAGAATCAAATCAAATAAATCATTGTAGTAGCTTGCATGAGGACATGCAAGAGCTTCAGTTGGGGGGTATGTTGGGCTTCAAAATGTCATACAAATATCACTCATTACCATACATTTTCCACCTATGCTTCCATTATATCACTCATTATTCACTACCATGTCACATCATTTTCCCTATTGTTCATCATTAATGGGTCTCATTTATATCTTCCAAATATTATTTATTTTCAAGCATTTTTAAGAGAAATTCTTGATTAAATATTAGAAAATAATATGTTTTACTTCATATATGGAAAGTGGATTGTTTTTGTGACGTGTAGGTTCCAAGGAAGCTTCTAAGATACCTTTATGTGACCTTGAATGATCAATTTCGAATTTGATAAGATAAGCCTTATGGAAAAGATCATGATCTCATAGAGAAGATCATGATCTCATGGAGAAGATCGAGGACAAAAGGGGGTTATGTGTCTGGATGGTTGAGAGATGTATGGAACTAAAGAGAGATTAGTGGATCATCATTATGAGTTTGTTATCTCATCCCATTGTATAAATAGGAGTACAATCTCCTCCATTTGTAATCTTAGAGTTGGTTTGTACGTCATGATGGAGATTTTGAAATAAAGAATCATACTTTGATTTTTTTGCTTCTACATTTGAGTCTCCTTTGAAGTGGTGTGCTTGTGGAGTTATGGAGGGCCCCCATGGCCTCACTTGCATGCTTATTTTAGGCATAATTTAATTTATGCTTTTATTTCATTTCAGCTTTTAAGTTTTTGTTAGATGTTCTAATATTGGAGGAAACCCTAAAATTCATGTGTTCATGTAAAAAGAACCATGAGATCTTGACGAATGTTAGATCTAGGTTTGTTTAGTTGTTGGAAGAGATCTTGACGAATGTGTTCTGTAAGAGAACCATAAGACCTTGGACAATTATTAGATCTAGGTTTGTTTAGTTGTTAGAAGAGATCTTGACGAATGTGTTCTTGTAAGAGAACTATAAGATCTCGGACAAATTAGGAATCTTTCTAGACCTATAGGTGGCACTTCGAATTTTACCTTCCCAAGTTGACATTAATTGAACTCTAATTGACGTCATCAATTAGATCCCAACAGAGGGCAAGAGGACGCATTGGATCTTATGCAGGATTGCAGATGGGTCTCCATTTGGGGCTTGGTCTCCCTATACGGGGTCCTAGCCCTCCAGAGGACCATATTGGCACTTGCAAGGGTTAGTTTTTGTAGCATCAGATGTGTTCTAGCCACGAAATTTGGTGGAAATGCTAGAATACATGAGATCTACAAAACCTAGAAATCATTTCTGGAAATTCCACCTAGAAGTGACTTAATTAGATTATTAACCAAATTTTTTAATGTTTCCTACGTCTAAACTTAGAAAAATAGTTAATTAATCAGTATTAATTAAGTCAAGGCGAGAATCATCTAGAAACTCACACGGATTGATGCAGAGATGATCCTAGCCATTAATTAAGTTTTAATCTTGGTCGTTGGTGCTCCAACAGAGGATTATATGAAGAGGTCGATGTGGTGATGGAGAATACACCAGTGCAAATACTCAGTTGCCTAGGTAGTTCGATTTTCTCAGTAGCAGCAGCTCAGCAGAGAAGATAGAACCAAAGGGTGAGTAGCAGGTGCAAAAGGAGGGCAGTAGCATTCCAGGAGGAAGGTTTCCAGTCCCTGGAAGAGGCAAAGGAAGGAAGGCCGAAATTCTCAGAGGGCCAACGTAAGCCCAACGCAGAGGATAACGCAGGGAGCTCACCGCAAAGGCTAGTGTGAAAATTCTATCACTGCAACAACTGATTTATTTTACCTACTTATTTCCCGATAAGTTATTTATGAAAATCCTTCAGTAAACATTAAAATAAATTCTGCTGCAGATATCACATCATAATACAGAAACAAACACATTCACAAGAATTAACACATCGATACAAATATTTTGGACAATCAGTCCCCGGAAAAACCCAATGTGGGAAAGTCAGCGCAGCAAGGGAGGATTTTATTATTCAGTAATTCTTCAGTACAACTGGGTGCCAAACTGGCTTACCCAACAAAGAGAAAATTCTTCAGCACTTCCCCCAGTCTCCATGTCAACCTGGATGACCTCTGCATTGCTCCCAGACCCTCTACGTCAGCCCTTGCCTCTCTGCGTCAGCACTGTGCCTCTCTGTGTCAACCACACATGCCCTCCAGTGACTGCGCAGTCTGCAGCCTCTGCATCTGCCTGGACCAAACTCTGCGTTGTTCCCCTGCTGCTGTTCCCGACTCTCCGTTCCGTACTTGCTGCGTCCTGCTGCTCTCCAGACCACTAGTTCAAATTTCCCAACTAACCCTGCTCCAAAAATCAAACTGACTAGTCTCCCTCAGTGTGTTCTCTAACTGACCCTTAGCCTCTTCTTATACTTTTCCTGTTGGTCCTCCAACGGCTGGGATTAAATCTCTAATCAACGGCTAAGATTAGATTTGGCTTGATCCATGACTTTTGGAACCTTCTAACCCAGTTTTATATTAATACCCATTAATATTTTGTTTTCCCTAAGTTTAGACTTAGGAACTCCATTAAAAATATTAATTATTTTAACATCTCCCAAACCGGTTAGAATCTGCCCAAACCATTTCTGGGTCTCGGAGATCTCATGTGCTTTAGCCTCTCCACCAATTTTCATGGCTAGAGCACATCCGATGTTACCCCAAATCAACACTCCCTCTTAGCGAGGATTGTGCTCTGGTAATACTCCACATTGAGCATTACTCTGATCATACGACATCGGTACCTGTGCTAATGCTAAGCCTCCTTGCTCAACATCCTTTGCACTGCTGCATCCTGTACTGCTGCCCATGGCTCTATCGCTACCACTGCTACATCTATATTGCAGCTCCCTCTGCATCCGTGATGTTGCTGGTCCATCTTCCCAACATTGCATCTGCACTGAAAACTCCTTCTCATCATGTTGCATCGTGCTACTGCACTGCAACATCATACCCATTTCTACTACTGAAATGGATACTTTATCATCCCCATCTTCTCCCTGAAATAATCAAACTTGGTTCTTCCAAGGGCCTTCGTAAGGATGTCTACCACCTGTTCTCCTGTAGGAGTGTAGCTCAACTGTACAGTTCCTCATTAGACACAGCCTTTGACAAAGTAACACCGGATATCAATATGCTTTGACCGATCGTGAAACACTGGATTCTCAGAGACCTTGATGCAACTCTGATTATCACACATAATCCTGGTCGCCTCCATCTTTCTTCTAAATAGATTCACAAGTAGTTTTTTGAGCCATATGGCCTCGCACGAAGCTGTACTTACGGCCATGTATTCAACCTCACCTAAGCTCAGAGCCGCAGATTTTTGTTTCCTACTGCACCAAGAGGTCATTCCTGATCCAATGTTGAAACAGTACCCAGAGGTACTTTTCCGGTCCACTGAACTTCCTGCCTAATCTACATCAGTAAACCCACACAATCTGATATCCTTACTCCTGGTGTACAAGAGTCCATAATTGATTGTTCCCTGTAAATACCTGATAACATGTTTGGCTGTTGCCCAGTGCACCCTCTTCGGCTCCACCATGAACTGACTGACGGTGTTGACAGCATAGCAAATGTCTGGCCTGGTATTGACCAGATACATCAGGGACCCTATGAGCTGCCTGTATAAGGTGGGATCAACATCTTTGTCTTCTGATGCATCAATCTTCTTCCAGTTGGTTATCATTGGAGTAGCCATGGGTCTACAATCCTCCATTCTGAATCTCTTTAGGATTTCTGTAGCATATCTCCCTTGCCCAAGGAAGATCTCCCCCTTTTGCTGCCAAACTTCCAACCCCAAGAAATAATGCATTCGTCGCAAATCCTTCATGTCGAACTCCGTGGCTAGATTCTTCTTGTAGTTCCCTATGAGCCTGGATGATCCTGTCAGGAAGAGATCATCCACATATAATACTAATATTAGAGGCTCATTCTCTACAACCAGATAGTAGAGATTTGGATCTGCGTCACTCTTGACAAATCCCATTTCCTACAAGTAGCCATCGATTCGCCCATACCACGCTCTAGGTGCCTGTTTCAGTCCATACAAGGCTTTCTTCAATCTACATACATGAGACTTCTTCTCATGTGTCTGAAAGCCCTCTGGTTGTTCAATGTATACCTCTTCTTCTATCACAACATTCAGAAATCCCGTTTTGACATCCATCTGATGAGTCTCCCACCCCATCTGTGCTGCAAGAGATATCACAGTTCTAATTGATGTATACCTGGCTACTGGGGCGAAGGTCTCTTCGTAGCCAATTCCTTCCTTCTGAGCATACCCCTTAGCCACAAACCTGGCTTTGTATTTCTCAACATTGTCGTCTGCAGCGTATTTGATCTTGTAGATCCATCTTGAACCTATCATTGATCTGTCTTAAGGCCTTGGCACTACCTCTCAGACACCGTTCACCATTATGGAGTTGTACTCCTCTACCATCGCATCCAGCCAAACCTGACGTTGAGCTGCCTCCTGAAAACTGGCAAGCTCCCCATCTTGAGCTACTAATGCCTAATATCTATCTGGTTGTTTCACTCCCTCTTATTGTTCCTTGGCGCACTGATGAACTCCTCTACATCTCACAGAATCTGACGGAGATCCCTAGTCGTTCTTCCTCTGCCAGCAAGTGCTTCTGTTAGCTCCTCCTCATCCTGTGATTCTTCCTAACCCAAGGAAGAATTCTTTTCTTCCGTTGGTTGACGAGGATTGACCAACGGTTCCTCTTTTGATTGCTCCTCGGAAGGCATTTCTCAAGATTTTTTGAAAGCCCCGTCTTCCGTGAACTTCACATCTCACCGAACTACTACCTTCCTGCTCCCTAGAAGATAGATTTTGTATGCCTTAGCATTCTCGCTATATCCCACCAGATATCCTTTCTCTGTAGTTTGATCCAGCTTCTTCCTCTTTTCCTCGGGTATGCAGCAATATGCTAAGCTCCCAAATATCCTGAAATGACTGACTTCAGGTGTCTTCCCTGTGAAGACTTTCTCTGGAGTAATCTTGCCCAATGCCCGATGAGGAGTTCTCTTCTAAACATAAATTGTTGTGTTGCATGCTTCTGCCCACAGGAATTTTGGCATATCCTGATCATACATCATGGCCCTAGTTGCTTCTACAATAGTCATGTTCTTTCTTTCTGCTACTCCATTCTGCTTCGGATTGTATGGAGCTGTCCACTCTCTTCTGATGCCCTCCTTAGTGCAAAAATCAGTGAAGTCCTTATCGACATATTCTCCACCATTATCTAAGCGAAAAATTTTTATTTTCTTCCCAGTCAGATTCTCCACCAAAGCCTTGAACTCTTTGAATGGACAGAAAACCTCGTCCTTGGTTTTCAGAAAATAAAATCAAAGTTTTCCTTGAGTGGTCATCAATGAAGGTAAGGAAGTACTCGGCACCAATAAGAGCTTTAGTGGACATGGGTCCGCAGATATTTGAGTGTATCAATCCTAGTACACTCTTGGCCCTGCTTTTACTTCTAGGAAATGTTGCCTTGGCATACTTTCCTAGAGCACATCTTCTACATACATCATCTCGTTCTGTACTAAGATCAGAACTCCTGTTACAGTGCTCCTGAGGATTCTCAGAGCCCCATGGTGCAAATGTCCCATTCTTTTGTGCCATAGTTCGTTCAAGTCCTTGTCTCCATGTCTGCCTATTAGTGCCATTGGTGATTCTAGTTGTAGTCTGTACAACCTGTTACTTTTGATCCCGATCTGCACTTTCTTTTTCCAACTTGAGTGTTTGACATATACTTTCTCCTTGATGAAGAAAACGTCATAGCCTTTGCCTTGAAGTTGCAACGCGGAAAGTGAGTTCATCCCTAATCCCAATACATGCAGCACATTGGTAGCACGAAACTGCTCTCCCGTTTTTGTTTGAAAAACTACGGTACCCCTCCTTACTGGAGTACATTTTGCCTTATTCCCCATGGTGATCTGAAAGTCCATCTTCTCCTCTCGATAATCTGATAAACATTCCCGGATTCTCGTCATATGCCAAGAGGCCCCATAGTCTATATGCCATACCTTTGATGATACAAAGCTAGTCACACAAGCCACTTCTTCCAGCCTGGAAGCCAACATAGAGAAATCGAAATCACTTTCTCTTGTGCAATTTTCTGAAAATTTGTGCGAGTCTCCTGACGTAGATGCCTCTGCATCATTGCCTCGACCCATAATTAATTTTCCATTCCTATCTTTGATTACTTCCTCTGATACCATGTGAAAATTCTATCAGTGCAACAACTGATTTATTTTACCTACTTATTTCTCGATAAGTTTTTTATGAAAATCCTTCATTAAACATTAAAATAAATTCTGCTACAGATATCAAACCATAATACAGAAACAAACACATGCACAAGAATCAACACATCAACACAAATATTTTGGACAATCAATCCTCGGAAAAACCCAATGTGGGAAAACTAGTGTAGCAAGGAAGGATTTTATTATTCAGCAATTCTTCAATACAACTGGGTGCCAAACTAGCTTACCCAACAGAGAGAAAATTCTTCAGCACTTGCCCCAGTCTCAATGTCAGCCTGGATGACCTCTGCGTTGCTCCCAGACCCTCTACGTCAGCCCCTGCCTCTCTGCGTCAACCACGTAGGCCCTCCAATGACTGTGCAGTCTGCAACCTCTGCGTCTGCCTCTCCAACCTCTGCGTTGTTCCCCTGGTGCTGTTCCTGACTCTCTGTTCCGTACTTGCTACCTCCTACTGCTCTCCAGACCACTAGTTCGAATTTCTCAGCTATCCCCGCTCCAGAAATCGAACTGACTGGTCTCCCTCAGTGTGTTCTCCAACTGACCCTCAAGCCTCTTCTTATACTTTTCCTGTTGGTCCTCCAAAGACCGAGATTAAATCTCTAATCACAGCTAAGTTAATTGGCTTGATCCTGACTTTTGGAGCCTTCTAACCCAGTTTATATTAATACCCATTAATATTTTATTTTTCCTAAATTTAGACTTAGGAACTCCATTAAAAATATTAATTATTTTAATATCTCCCAAACCGGTTAAAATCTGCCCAAACCATTTCTGGGTCTTAGAGATCTCATGTGCTTTAGTCTCTCCATCAATTTTCATGGCTAGAGCACATCCGATGCTACCCCAAATCAATAGCTAGGGAGGCAATTTCGAAGGCAAAAAATAGTTGTGGGGTGAGAGAAAATTCTCACGATAATTTTGCCACTATTTTCTTCAGATTAGATTGCCAGTTGGGCATCTAAATTATTGTACTCATAATTGCTACTGAAAAATAATAATAAAACCCTCATCTACTGCACCAGTTTTCCCACATTGGGTTTTTCCAAGGACAATTGTCCAAAAATAACTGTCAAAAATTCTTCTGTGTGCTAGAATTTCTCAATTTTTAGTATTTTATTTTCCGCAGTATTTTTATGGTGAAAATTGCAGTTGTGCTTTTATTCGTTGTTTGTTGTAGAAAATAAACTGCATAATTAAATTTTCAGTTAGAAGAATAATTTACAGTTGCTACAATAGATAAAAATTTCACAGTAGAGTGAGCATTGAGAGCCATGGGCCTCCACCATAATAGAGTGTACTTCATGGATCCCCACCACCACTCATTGATTGCTCATGCTCCACCTTTTGGGATGAAGATGATACACTTGGTTCACCATGCCCAGCCGGCTCCACACTTGCACCATACACTTGGCAGATGTTCCAGGGTCCGGAAGATGTCTCCCACTGCAGAGGTAGGGCTTATATCATCATCCTAGCCCTTACAGATAGTCTACAGGCATTTCAATCCACTTGGAGACCCATGAAGATGTCCTTGTGCCCCCACACCCACTTGGGAGTACCACAGGTTCTTGCTTGGAAAACAAGGGGCCAACTTCTTGTCCACTATGTTTGGAGTCCATTCCTACATCATGGCACCCCTTGGACTTCACTAGGCCTCCTCAAAGGCCCAACGACTTAGTTTATTGATCATTCAACCCTCTTGAAAGGCTTATTCTTATGTTACTGAGCTACTTGGTGAGCTTCTCACCAAAAGTATTGCTATTATGCACATTAATGTATTTTAGGGGCTCAATTAGGCCAAATTAGCTCAATCGAACTCATTAGACATTGTATAAATAGATGAGAGTTGATTCATTCTGTCATCATCACTTGGATTGGGTTATTTCCTCTTGTGAGATTTTCAATATCCCTTTTGGAGGATGAGTTTGGATGTTATGGACGAATTTTGATGTTTGGATATCTCTCTCTTGTCTTGGAGCATCATTATTGGCATAATTTGATGATTGGATATACTCTTTTGTACATGTAAGTGCTCTTTTCATGCTTATTCTTGTTATTTACTTTGTCACATGAATGTTATTGGGATTTTCGCTATACGAGTCTGAAATTTACTACTTTTGTATACGAATTAGTGGAAATTGTGATCTTTTATAGTGTTGCATCATGTCATGGGCCATGTATGAATGGGTGAATGTTCCTAGAGATAATTTGTGATAAATAAATCTCAATAAGTCATCAATTCTTGCAAATCGAAGTATAAAGTCCTTGAAGCAGTTGCTCTCATGCCCTAATGCCATGCGAAGTTGTTTTAAGGCCTCCTTGATTGGGTGAACTCTTTCCAATCCATAAATTCTCCTTGACTCCATCTCTTCTGAAGGACAAGGCACTAATCCTCCATAGGTGATCACTTTCAACGCGTATTCTTTTCACCTCCCTCTTTTTCTAGGCCTAGCATACATAGGTCACCTAGGGCATCAATAATCAATTATATCACAATCTAGCCATCCAAACACTTCGACTTTTGGTCCACAATTGCGTTGAGGTTTGCTCTAAAGGCCCTCCAAATTTGAAGCAAATTCGACAGTTGGATCTCGCGATATAGCAAGCCCTAGCTCAAGGACCATTTTTTGCCCTAGTTTTCCCTTGGCTAGTGTCCTCATTAGGATCATTGAATTCAAACTTCAAAGAAAATTTGTCCTTTGATCTTCTTCTCCTCCCTTATTAGGTCAAGTCCCTCATTAGGTGATCAACTCCATACCCTTGACCTAATTTTGGGTCTGCTTGATCCCGTGTGGTGCCATTTCTTATCAAAGCTAATCCTTCAAAGACCATTTGTAAACCAAGTTTCCACGAGGATTTTGAGGTCTAGAAATCTCCTTTGCAAGTCATACCTTCAAACGCTAGCCCCCTAAAATCCTCCTAGCCCTTCCTAGAGAGCCTTTCACCTTGCTTCCCAAGCAAGCAAGCCACATATTTGAGTCTCTCGTGAATAGGCTTTTGGGATCACCTTTCATCCTATCATTGATATATTCATTATAGTGATCCTTATTATACTAGGTCTCCTCCCATCAATGAAAGTCCGTAAAGAGTAGGGAGCCTTAGCTGAGGTGCCAGTGGGCTATCGCTCTATTGTTGCCCCTTGACCTAGTAGTTGCTCTATAGGATCCCCTCCTAGGACCCCTACAAGTTTGAGCGGTAACAAGACCCATTTGGGCATGTTACATATTATAAAAAGAATTTATTTGAGTCAAAGAACCCTCCAAGGCCAAGTCATAATGTAAAGATCAAGTCGGCCTACACTCATGATCAAGTCGACCTAAAGAGGAGCAATTCGACCCAAAGGAAAGCTTATATAAAGGAGACCTCGACATCACTTGGAGATACACAACACTCACTCAAGTTCGATCACAAGATAGAAAAGGAGTGCGAAGAAGAAGAAGATAAAGGAGGAAAAGAAATTTGAGTTTTTGGGATCGTTTCTGGGCTAATTCTATCCACGTGTGCAAAGGAATTAGGGTTCTTGCTGCTAGAGAAAAGACGAGTTGCAGAAGTGAAGTTAGGTCATAAAAAGGAGTTATTTTGGAAGCCGAATTCTCTACGAGAGAGAATCTACCCAAGCGAAGGATAAAGGAACAAGATCTAGGGTTTCTGCAAAAGATTTTTCTAGGCAAATCGAAGTTGCAAAAGAATCTATTGGGCAGGTCGAAGTTGCAGAAGAATCTGATGGGCAGGTCGAAGTCGTAAAAGAATCTACTGGGGAGGTCGAAGTTATAGAAGCAGCTGCTGGGTAGGTCAAAGTTATAGAAGAAGCTTCTGGAAGTCGGAATTTGTAAAAGTTGTTAGAAAGGTTTGGCAGAGGGTCTTGGTCAAGACTCAAGGGTCTAGGTCTTGTAATTGGTCAATTGAAGATTCTATAGGAAGAAAAATTCTTGTGGGTTTTCCTCTCAGCTGTAGAGGTTTTGGCCCTGGCTGATAGGCTACATACTGTGTCCTATTGTCTCATTGTCCTCTATACTTTGGTAGTTGTTTAATGATAGAGAACATTAATAATAATAAGTGAAAAAAGAAGCTAACTAAGTGAAGTAAAAACACATCACAAGCAGTTATCAAGAAGAGAAATCACCTACCTTGCTGCCCCTAAATTTCTCAACAATATTGTGGATCAAATGGCTGAGCCAAAGATTGTTCCTTGACGCTGAGTTCACTGGAGTTTCAACGACAGGTTTCACCGAGTGTATTCACTGAGTGGGACGTGTTTATCTCTGCTAGAAGGGTTGAGTTCATCAATGGAAAGGAGGATGTTTTATATCAGTTTGTTCCTGTAGGGTCGAGTTTCTCCACCAATATTGCTGGTTGAGTTCCTCATAGTCTGGACATCATTCTTGCTTGAAGGATGAGTTAAATAATGTGTGAAGTTAAGATACATCATACAAGTGCCATTGTTGTGCTGAGATTAAAGTGCTGAAGGGTCAGGTTTCTTGTCAGAGTAGAGATCATGGTTTTCCTTGACTGCTGGACGAGTTTAATGCTGAGATTTGGGTCCTGAATAAAACTACTTTTTCTCTTGTTGAGAAAAGGCTTGCGTATCTCCACATATCATTGGTCGTGAGTACCTGTGATAAGAAGGCCGAGATTTCCTTACCAGACCATCCTATCAGCCACACGACTTCTGTCCTATCTCAGGAGGTTTGAGGTTCATATATACATTGGTACTGTAGAGTGAGAGAGGGCTGAGTTGGAACTACAGTTTGAGTCAATATCCCATGGGAGCTGCCACGCCTTGACAAAGGGAGATAAGACTGATATCTGATATAAACTACAGACTTCCAACCAGGTTCTCATTCTCTCATGGTTTACTGTAGCCTACTGTTCTAGTTGTAGAAGATTTTCCAAACTCAGATTTATTGTTACAATGAGTTGTATCAAGGTTATTTACCATTTCTGAGTTTAATATGTTTAGCAGTCAAGTGTTTTGTAGCCTCACTGTAGCATGTATTTTCCACTGTATATGTTTATTTGTTAACAAACTTTAAAAGTTACCTACAGTACCTTACAGACAAACTGTTTGTAAAAATTCCACAGTGAACCAGATATTATAAACTCAGAAAATTCCGTGGATTTCCCAAGATATTCCTGGGAGGGTATCTTACATTTCACGATGATGAAGCTTAGATTTAATTGTCCCATGCCTTTACTAGATGCATAACAACATTTATCATCATTCCTACCACCCTTCCTCACCTTAGGTTCACATTTCAACTGTTCTGTTGGCTTGTTGGTTTCTTCCTATAGCAAAACAGGGAATCATGTAGCAGTCTGCAAACAATTCATTTTCTTCGTCCAATTCAGCAATAAACTCTTGGCTTAGTCTCCTTAATGTATTGGAACATGTATGGGATGTTGATGGTGGAATTTAGAAGCGTAGGAAGTTTCCTTTAGATGTTTCTATTATATGCTTTCTGATTGCTATCTTTATTTTTTGCAACATAGGTTTCAGGTTTTCCCTCCAGGTCAGTTATTTCCAAGCAAAGTGTGTTTTCCATTTCTTGCAATCAGCATAGGTGTGTGCCATTTCATTTCTTCAAATTACCTCTACAATTTCACTTTCTTGTAGCATAGTTAGTCTGGCAACATAACTATATTTCTATACTCCAACACCTCTCACCTATATAAGGATTAGAAGAGGAAGAAGATAGTGCCTGTTGCACATGCAATGTCGACACCTCTTAAGTTTACACAAACCCCTGGTTGATAATTACAGTTGAGACTCTTGGAGTTGCAGCATTGTTGCTGCAATACTAAGGGACATCACAAGGTAACTCATGCATCCACTACTTCTCCCTCAATTACATCTGTACACTCAAGATGTGGATCCCCATTAGCTAGTCCCCTTGACCATAGCACTTGCCCATGAAGCATTTTCCCCTCCATTTCCACTCATTTACACTAGAACCTAATGAGAGAGGGGTTGACCTTGGAAATGTCACTTCCCTTCAGAGGTTGGAAGCACCTAATAGAGTTGACCATTAGCCACCTCTATCAAGGTAGGGAAAACTTTACAGGACTTGGTCTAGTTAGATATCGAAAGGTGATCCAAGTTTGAAGTATTAATATGCCCTTAACATGCAAGATTGGTCCACTTAGATGCTTGTATGATCTTAGTCTTTGATGAATGGTTGCTTTCACTAGAGTTAAGTTGGTTTTGTTAGGTGCTCCACAGCAACCCATGACCTTGAGGGCACCCACTCCACAAGTACCCAGGCCTTTCAAAGAGGTTGATGACTTAGCTGCCGCAGCATTGCCCACTTACATCAAAGCATTGGGCACTATAATGACTTGAGTAGATGATGTATGTCCCACGGCACCCCCAAGACTTAGGATGCTGATATTCTTTGACCCATCACAAAGGATTCTTGATTGTTGCACCATTGGACCCAGGCTAGCCTTGACACTACCTAATGGATAGGCCATGATTTAGAGCCCAGATGAGGATGGTTTCTCTCTATCAAAACCCTAGCAACTTTAAATCAATTAGAGATAAAAGAACAAAGAAGTTATAATAAGGTTCATTAATGGAGATTACGAAGGGTTATTCTAGGTGGTTGGGAGGAAGGAATGGAATCCTCCCCACCCAGGTTCAATTCCCACAAGTGACATGATAGATGTTGATAGTGTTGATAGTATTGACAGTAAATGAATATTCAACATTGCATTTGTGAAAAAAAGGTTCCTTAATGGAAACTTGGTGATAATTTTCCAAAAGGAGATGCTAGAGCAATAAATGATTTAATACATATGAAGAAAATTATGTTGAAACCCTAATTTTATAACAATTACAAAATAAAAGCAAATACTCACAACAAATTTGCACAAAATCACCATAGAATCACTTTATCATCCAAGGGAAAATTCCTTCTAATAATAACATCCTCCCCAAGACAATTTGCTCATTCAATGCTCCATTGTGTCCAAGATAAAAGAGACACTAGTGTGCACTCTTTAATGAATAAGTGAGTTTGTTACAATGATCATTTTCTAAATCAACTTCCCTGTATTTATACGAGGGCAACCATGATGATTTAACTTTAAAATTGACTAAAAGCTCTAAAAATAATAAAATATGTGATTACAAGTTAAGCAAGTCACAAGCCAGGCTCAAAGATAGATATCTCAATGATAAGACATAAAAATAAGCCTCATTTTAACCCACACGTGAGCAAAAAGGCCTCCATGAGTGACATTATCCAATAAAAGCGCATGCCTCTGTCAAATATGTCACAGATGGGTCTAAAAGGTGCTCCTCGCTCCATAACCCAACTCCTCTTCAACAAGTTGTCCTACCATCAAGCAAAACCCTTCTCATTAATACGTTATCATCAACCAAGCCCACATCAACACTCCAAGCCACATTAGGGGAATATCACAAGGCTAGGGCATGATGCCATCATCTAGAAAAGTGTATCATCCCCTCCAAATGGGTCTTAAGTCAACATCATCATCAAATCAATTCAGAAAAAGGGCAATGTCCATCAAGAAGGTACAATGCCAACATAAGGGCGTCCTACCGTCTCTAGGGTATATCAATTGTCTAGGTAACATCCTGGCTCAAATGTACAACATTTCAAGCTTTGGAGGGAGAAGAGAAAGTCATCATCAGCACTAGATACATCTCAAGGTCAATAGTCCTCAACAAGTGATCAAGATCCTAGCTCTGGTGCCTAGAATAGTCATCAATTGGGATTGGACATCCTCTTTGAAGTGTTGGACAAACCTCAAACAATTCCCCAAGGGATGGTAGCTATATGTGGGCATAAGCATCTAAAACATCCCCTCAAAATCAGGTGAGACCATCATCATAGGTAAAATAACCATAAGAGTATCATAGTGGGCCATATCTAATGCAAAAGGTGCCAAAGTACTTCATACAACATCACCTTCAAATGTCTTCCTAGCTTATGATTTGTAAACAGGTTACCATGCTTAGATATGGGAGGGTTATCAAAAGGCCCTATTAGGTTCTTCCAACCCTAAGGGGAGGAACAGTTCTTAGACTAACCCATCAATCAACAGGTGCAAGTGGTTAGTGATATGGTAGGGGTTTACTTCATGATGGATGTCACAGTCTTTGTACCAATTATGAAATTCCATCATCCTTGTGTGAAAAAGTTATTGCAGTTATTGGTTATAATCTTCTATCTTGCACATTATTAGTCTTTTGTAAATTACTTACAACAAATATTGATAAATAACACAACTACAATTTCACAAATAAATAATCATAAGAACTAAGAAAATAACACACACATGAAAATTTGACACTGGCATTTTTGGACAAACTGTCCTTGGAAAAACCCTGAAGGGAAAACTAGTTCTACAGACGAGGGATTTTATTATTCTTTATCAAATCAAGGATTACATAAACCACTTTGCCTTTCTATGGCAAAATTATTTCTTCACTCCTAGTCAAATTGAACCTCAAGAAACAAATCAACCCACTGGAAAACAACTCTGCCCAACTCTGGCAACTCGCACTGCCTCAAATTGGCGACTCACTCTGTTGAAATATGTAACTAGGTTCGATCTTCATAATGACATATGTAATCATGATTTTAGAAAACAAATTATTATTGTTGATCTTGAGACATGGGTTTCATGCTCAAGAGGAATTTACTTTATAGGTCAAGCTCCCATTGAAAGCTTCTAGGGCTTATAAGTCACTGTCATGTATGAATGACCCATTTGGGCATGTTACTGTGAAATTTCTATCACTGCAGCAACTGATTTACTTTTCCTACTTATTTCACCATAAGTTATTCACGAAATTACTTCAATAAACATTAAAATAAATACTGCTGCAGATATCACACCGTAATACAGAAACAAACATATGCACAAAATCAACACATTAACACAGTTATTTTGCACTAATGTCCCCAGAAAAACCAATGTGGGAAAACCGATGCAGCAAGGGAGGATTTTATTATTCAGCAATTTTCTAGTATAACAGGGTGCCAAACTGGCTTACCCACAGATAGACAAATTTTCCAGCACTTCTTCTGAACCTAGCGTCAACCCCACTGACCTCTACGTGACCTGAAACCCTTTGCGTCAGCCTATTGAGACTTTGCGCAGCGTTTCTGGACTTTTGTGTCACTCCTGCAGTCTCTGCCTGGATGGCGCAGGCCCTGCTAGCTCTGCGCAATCTCTGTTGCCTCTGCGTGGCTTCCTGTGGCCCTGCGTCTGCCTTTTCTGCCTCTGCGTGGATCTCTCGTCTCTCTGTTTCGTACTTGCTGCTTCCTGACTGCTCTTCAGACCACTGGTTCAATTTCTTAGCTAATCCTACTCCAGAAATTGAACTGACAGGTCTTCTTCCTCAGTGTGTTCTCCAAGTGACCCTCAAGCCTCCTCTTATACTTTTCTCGTTGACAAATCAATGGTCGAGATTAAGTCCCTAATCAACAGCTAAGATTAAATCTGGCTTGATCCACGACTTTTGGACCATTCTAACACAGTTTTATATTAATACACATTAATATTTTATTTTCCCTAAGTTTAAACTTAGGAACTCCATTAAAAATATTAATTATTTTAATATCTCCCAAACTGCTTAGAATCTGCCCAAACCCTTTCTTGGTATTGGAGATCTCATGTGCTTTAGCCTCTCCACCAATTTTCGTGGCTAGAGCACATCTAATGCTACCCCAAATCAACAGTTACATATTGTAAAAGAAAATTGTTTGAGTCAAAACAAAGTCAAGGAACCCTCCAAGACCAAGTCAAGATACATGTAACAACTCAGCCTTCTCAAAAGACAAGTCGGCCTAAGGGACAGTTACAAGTTGGCTTAAAAGATTGGAAGAGAAGCCTATATATAGGACTCAGCCTCACTCAAGAGATCACCCATGAAGCTCACAAGTGAAGACAAGGAGTGTGAATAGGAAGCCTCTTGGACAAGCGAAGAGGAGGAGCAAAGAAATCGAGGATTTTGGATCTATTTTGGGCCATTTTTTGTTCACACGTGCGAGGAGATTAGGGTTGATCGCACTGCAGCAAATCCGAAGTACAGTGATCTCAAGGAGGCCGAAACGAGACAAGGAAAGAGTCTATCGTGAAGGCTGAAGTCACAAGGAAGCTAGCTCAATCCAAGCGAAGAAGTAGGGCTAAAGTTGCCCTATTCTTGTCACACATGCGAAAAGTACAATCAACTACAGGAGGCTGAGAATTGCAGGGAGGAAGACCAAAAATTTTAGGCTATACTTGCAAGGACGAGGGTTAAAAAGGGAGAAATTGTAGTAGAAGAAGAAGAAATTGATTTTGACTTCAGGCAAGGATTGACTTGGTCTTGGAGGAATTTTTTATCAAGGTTCTAGGTCTTGGAATTCATCAATTAAAGATTCTATAAGAAGAATACTTTTTGTGGGTTTTCCTCTCAAGTTGGAGAGGTTTTGGCCCTGGCTAATAACCTACATATTGTGTCCTCTTGTCTCAATGTTCTTTATGCTTTGGTAGTTGTTTGATAATAGAAAAACACTATTAATAATAAGTGAAAAGAAGAAGCTAACTTAGTGAAATAAAAACACATCACAAGCAGTTATCAAGAAAAGAGAAATCACCTACTTTGTTGCCCCTGGATTTCTCAACATGGTATCAGAGCTAAGGTGACAAGTCAAGGAGATGCAAATCAACAAAGGACATTCAAGGACCGAAGTTCTAGAAGATTATCAAGGGCATCAAATCATCAAGAAGATCCTCTCATATCCACGGCATTTCGAGGACAAGGTTTACATCATCATCTTGAAGGAAGTCAATAAAAGAAGATCTCAAAAACCCTGGTTTCTACAATTGAAGCATCCTTGGGAACCTCGCTCAATTATCAACTCAAAGAAGGAGACCTCTAAAGACCCTACCCCTATTCAAATTCAAAGTGAAGCATCTTAAAGTCTACTCATCGAAGGAAAACAAGATCAAAGGCGTTGTCGTCATCATCAAGGATTCAAAGTGATCTCCATCTCCTTGGGTCAAGGATCACTTTTGAAGAAAGACATCTTCATCAAGAAGAAGTCCTTCATTACCAATATAATCATCAAAATCAAGAAGGCAGCATGTTGAAGAGGAGTATCTTCACAAGTATATTTATGTCTACATCTGAATCTATCAAAATGTCTTTTTGCAAGGAAAGCAGCAAGTTGGTTGGGGCTTCAAACTTTCTTGCATGGAAGAAAAGGACAGACCTAAACCTCATAGAAAACGAAGTTATGGAACATGTTAAGGGCTCAATCACTAAACCTCTAAAGGAAGAAGCTCGAGCTCAAGCTCATGCAAAGTACATGAAAGGGGAGTAAGGGCTCAAAGGATTCTCATAGAATCTATCAAGGACACCCTCATTCCCTATGTATCAAAATTAGAAACATCAAAATAAATATATGACAAACTTGTAGAATTGTTCTCTATAAGCACTGCAGCAGAAGTGATCTCGTTAAGACAAGAATTCTACAAGATGAAGATATCAAAAGAGGAAGGAATAGCCTCATACTTTATGAGGGTGTCTGAAATAAGGAACCAATTAGAAGAGCTGGGAGAGATAATGTATGACAAGGAAATGACTACCATTGTGCTTAATGGACTATCAAAGGAATGGGTAACTTTACGTCAAGGATCTATGGGAAGAAGGAAGCTACTCCATTCAATGAACTATGGTCACTATGCAAAATTGAAGAAACTAGGTTGAAGGCAAAAAGTGATGTAGGATCAAGCGAGCAAACTCAAGCATACGCTGCCATGGCAAAGAGGAAAGGAAAGTTTGGGATATTTGATCCTCAAAAAAGGAAGAAGAATATGGCGAAGGTTAAATGCTATGGATGTCAAGAATATGAGCACTGTTACCCACCATTTTGTGGGTGATATCCCTAGAAGATCTTTTTTCTCCAAGATGGTCCTCAGTCGGCAGCCAGTGGCCCCTTGCAGCCACCAACTAGCTCATTGTGCCATTTCTCTGCCACCTGAGCCAGCCATGTGGTCCCTCAACCATCTACCATAATCGTATGTGTTGAATTTTTTAAGTCTATCCGTTAGAAAATTAATCTGTATTCTACCGATTTATTTTTTCTACTTGTTTAAATTCGAACAAGTTATTTAAAACATTTAAATACTGAAATAAACACAATACAGTCACAACATCTACAGATCATCAACTGAAAGAAAACAAGCACACAAGTGACACCGTTATTTTCGGACAAATGTCCCCGGAAAAACCTAATGCGGGAAAAGTAGTGCAGCTATCCAAAGGGCTATATTATTATGCAGTCTTTCTGAGTACAACTAGGTGCCTAACCGGCTCACCCGACAGAGAAAAATACATGCAACAATACCTCTATATCTGGAAACAGGTATTGAAAAAACCTATCCCATGAAACCCTCTCCGGCACAACTAAAGCTTAGCACTGGCCTTTCTGGCCTCTGCATCAGCCTTCTACTAACCTGCGTCAACCCTAGGACCCTTTGCGCCAGCCCTCTGAGGCACTTCGCAGCCTCTGGGATCTTCTGCATCACTCCAGCAACCTCTGCGTGGATGACGCAGTCCCTCTGGCCTTTGCGCTGCCTCTGTTGGGCTCTACGTAGCCTAGACTGGCTATTGCTCTCGATCTCTCTGCTTCTGCACTGGTCTCTCAGTATTGTCTCTGCCTCTCTGCCTCGTACTCACTGCCCCTCGCTGTTGATCATTGATTCAACTTTGCTTAACAACTCCACTATAGCAAAATGAATGACCGATCACTCTGGTGTGTTCTCCAACTGACCCTCAAGCCTTTTCTTATACTTTTCTCGTTAGTCCTTCAACGACCGAGATTAAATCTCTAATCAACGGCTAAGATTAGATTTGGTTTGATCCATGACTTTTGGAACCTTCTAACCAAGTTTTATATTAATACCCATTAATATTTTATTTTTCCTAAGTTTAGACTTAGGAACTCCATTAAAAATATTAATTATTTTAATATCTCCCAAACTGGGTACAATCTGTCCAAACCATTTCTAGGTCTTGGAGACCTCATGTGCTTTAGCCTCTCCACCAATTTTCATGGCTAGAGCACATCTGATGCTACCCCAAATCAACAGTGTGTTTGAAGGTGGGCCTCCCGAACCTAAAGGTATGCCTTGTCATTTGGTAATTGAGTATTGTAGTTTGAGTATCATGGACACTTTTGGGCATGGATTAATGGGGGGATTCAGTGGAAAGAGTGGCCTAGGTCTGTGCTCTTGTTCCCTAGACCTATTTTGGATATTAACCTTAAACCCTAGTCCCATGGGACTTCTTTACTGACCCCTAGGCTTTAGGAATGGTACTACATGGGAAACCCCGATTTTGGTTGTGTGGTCCCACTCCCTCATCCATATATATTACTACCCTTCCACTCATATAACCCCATTTGTCATTTCTCCCACCTGGGTCCACATTCCTCCATTGCGTCCACATAGGGTTACCCTTCCCCTTACCCACACCTTGGGTCGAGCCTAGAATGATGCCCCGAAGGTTGATGCAGTTGAAAAGAAAAGTAAAAGCATAATTGGCCACATTCAACAGGAAAATGTACCACAAAATGCAAAAGATGGTTGGGACAAACACATTTAGCACGTGGACAAAAGCCAATACATGAGCTCTACCCCATCATCATGGCCATCACCCTATTCCTACAGGCCCTAGATGAGCCTCCTTTATCATTCAAGAACCCATGATTGTCCCAACCCCTGGTGGGCAATGAACCGCCTACCTTAAAGGGGGCATCCACTGTTATATCTCACACATCATGCTCTTACCCCTTCAACCCCAAACAGTCAATTAAAGAAAGATCATAAAAGGCAAAAGGCATATAAAGAAGGGTGGAAAAATCAAGGTCGAGGCTTCCCTTTTATTAATTACCATTGTACCCCAAGTGTGGGCTTCCCTTTTATTAGCTACCCTTGTACCCCAACATGTGGCTCAGGGCTGCCCCTTTCATCCCCTACTCCATTCATCTCTTTATCATATACCACCACCTTTTGAAGGGTGTACTTTGGACATATTATCCTCTTTAGAAGTAGAAACCACCTAACAAGATACTTGGTTAACCCCATTTAGAGCTTGGAGACATTAGCACACGCCAAGGCCCATTATGGAAGGGCAAGCCATTATGAAGTCCCCACCTTTTTCCATGGTTTGTAAGCTCTTTTACTCGGTTTCCTTGATGACTTGTTGTACTGGAAGGCTAGGGGACGCATTGGATCTTATGCAGGATTGCAGGTGGTCTCCATCTTGGGTTTGATCTCCCTATACGGGGTCCTAACTCTCTAGAAGGCTACATTGGGACATGTAAGGTGTGTGTTGAGAGCCATGGGCCTCCATAGTAGTAGACAACACTCTATGGATCCCCAGAGATGTTCAGAGATTGCTCGAGATTCACCTTTTGGACGAGGAAGATGCACCTGGTTCACCTTTGTCCAACCACCCCCACAGTGGTACCATGCACTTAGCAGATGACCCAAGACTTATATGTTGATGTGACATCACTTACACCATCATTTGAGCCCCTACATATGGTCTACAGGCATCTTCGACTTACTTGGAGACCCATGAGGTCACTTGTGTGCCCTCATAGCCATTGGGAGCACCACAGGTTTATTATGAGGAGAACAAGGGGCCAACCCCTTGTCCATTACTTTTGGAAGTCCAATTCATCATTTAGGCACTTATGTATTTCATCAGGCTTCTTAGAGAGCCCAACGACATGCATTATTGATCTTTTGACCTCTTGAGAGGCTTGTTATTTTGTTTATGAGCTAGTTTGGTGGGCTTGTTACCAAAAGTTAGTTATTTGCACATTATTTTTATTTTATGGACTAATGTAGGCTCAAAAAGCTAAATCAAACTCCTTAGAGGTGTATAAATACAAATGACGAGAGTTAATTTCTCATCATCACTTGGTTTGGACTTGTATCTCTCTTGAGAATTTTGCTATTCCTTCTTGGTGGACGAAATTTTGGAGCATGGATGAATTTTGATGTATGGATTGTCTCTTCTTATCTTGGAGCTTCATGATTAGCAAGTCTATTGGTGGTTGGATATATTCTCTTAAATGTAACTGCAAATTTAATGTTATTATTCTTTTACGTTGTCACATGCATTGATAATGAGATTTCCGCTATACTAGGGCTAGTTGCTGCATGCATTTACTGCGAAATTGTGGAATTATGTTTCTATATAGCATATCTCTATGTATGGGCCATGTATGTTGAACGTATTCTCCTAGGGATAATTCTATGGTTGAATTTATCTTGATAGGCCATTTCACCTTGCAAAATGAAGTATAAAAACTTTTAAGGTCACTCTCTTCTACCCTAGTGACAAGTGAAGTTGATCTTAAGGCCTCCTTGAAACAAGGTCTATCTTCATATTCTTCTTGACTCCAACCCCCCTAAAGGATTAGGCACTGGTCTACCATAAGGTGATCACTCAAAGAACTATTTGTCTTCACCTCTCCTCTTTATTCTAGGTCTAGCCACATTAGGGCTCCTAGGGCATCATTTTCCCGACAAACCACCCATAAGAAAAATTCGATCTCTTGGCCTCTACTGCGTTGGTGTCTCTCCTAGGCCTCCTCCAAATTTGAGGAAATTCCAACGGTGGGGTTGTGAGATATCCCAAGCCCTAGCCTCGAGATTGATTTTTGCCCTAAGTTTCCCTAGGTTAGTTCCTCATAGGTATCACTGTGCACCTTCAATTGAAAATCACGTCTTTGGTCCTTTCTCCTCCTTGTTTAGGTCAATCTATCACTAGTTGCTAAACTTCTTCCTCTTGACCTAACCTAGGTCCACTTAGTCCTGTGTGGTCCCATATCTTTGAAAATTCAACTCTTCAAAAAAACCACTTGGGAAACCAAGTTCAACAAGGATTTTAGGGTTTTGGAAGCTCCTTTACAATTCACACTCCTTAAACCTAGCTCTTAAATCCTCAGCCCCTGCTCTTAGAAATATTTGTACCTTGCTTAAAAGCAAGCAAATCCCATTCTTGAGCCTCCCCTGGGAAAGGGTCCCTGAGATCCTTCACACCCATCTTAGCCGATTTATCCTTCATAAGTGATTCTCTATATATTGGGGTTCCTCCCATTGGTGAAAGTTCGTAAACAGTAGGAAGCTTTAGTTGTGGTGACAGTGGACTTTAGCTTCATTGTTGCTCTTAACCAAGCAAGTGCCCCTCCAAGACCCCCTGCTAGTTTGAGCGGTAACATTTTTGCATTGTTGTCAGGGAACACAAAACATGTGTTTTGTTCCCCATACGACATATTGACATAACATTATTGGCGACTCCATTGGAAGAACGAAACCCTAGTTCTTCATTGAACTTTAAGGTCGATGCTTGTAGGGTGAAGCAAGGATTTTTCTAGGCATCTTTAAATTCACCTTGGCGACTCCTGCATATTTTTCATGTATATCTCAAATAGGTTGTCTTTCTTTGATAAATTTCCTGCTTTGGACATTGCTAGCATCCCTGGGCATCCTAATCATGCCGGAGGAATGATGGTACGTAGGGTGCCCGTGTTTGATGGTGATCCACTCTCTACAATTGACCACGTAGAAAGATTTAATGCACATGCTTCAAGAGAGAAGGTTGTTCACCAAGATGTCCTAATCTTATTATTCATGGGATCTCTCGATGGTCATAACTCTGGTTGCATGATCATGAACCTAGGAGCATCTCATCTATTGAAGAGTTCGTTGATGGCTTTCTTAGATATTTTCAAGTACACCCTGCATTAAGCATCCAAGAGGAAGCCTTCATCAAGCATCATCAAGACATTGAGAATTTAAGTCATGGGCAGGAAGACGAATCCTCCATGGGTTCACATGATGAAAAGGATGATTTCGAGGACACATGTGTTGGAAGAATGAGTCTATGGAAAGTGAAGTTAAGACTAACCTTACCTTTCTCAAGGATAGTACTCCCGATGATTCTCCTTTTGAGAACCTTGAGGAAGGTGATCCCATTAACCCCTTAGAAGATGACATTGGAAATTATTTCCATATTGAAAAAGAGACATAGGAAGTTGTTGGCCCTCAATTTGACTATGCTCCCATTTATGACACCAACAAGGAGGATGAGGCTGAGAGTGGTCCTCCCTTTCTCCTGAGCATTATTAATGAGGATATATCCATCAATACCCTTGGGAAGGAGAATTATCACTTTCCCTTGCATGAAAAGGAGCAATTGGAGATCATTGATTCTCCTTTTTGAGAAGACCTTATCTTTGATACCAACAATGATAGGATTGATAAGGCCCTCGCTCATACCTACCTTCCTTATGATTCTAGAAGTATATTCAAATCACTTGAACTTCTAGATTTGGATTTTCAAGAAAAGGATCCCATTGAGACTTCACCCTCCCCTCTGCCCTTTTCTATCGTTCATCATCTTGAGTCTTCATCGAGTGATCCCCTCACCCCTTGTCATATGATCTCAAGTGACTGTGAGCCCTTTCCCCCTTCCGAGTATAGTGTCAAGGGTTTACCTCCTTGCACGCACCCTCAGGGTTTTGATCACATCCTTGCAGAGAAAATCTCTAGCTGGACGCAATATTTTGCAGCAGTTGCTAGTGAAAAATAGCGTCAGGAGGAAGAAGGAGCACACACTAAGGGAAATTTTCCTCAAGGGACTTCTAGCTTCGTAAGTTCAATTTTCTCTTGCATATCAATAGTCGTTGTGAGCAGATTTACCCACTCCAGCAGGGAGTGCATAGAGCCTAGCAGCAGCTAAGTGGAAGAGAAGAGGAGGATTTCAACTTATTTTGTTGAGATGGCCATTGCCAAACTACGAGATCAGGACAGCTTGGACAGTGCTTCCAACTATGTCATCTGGAAGGCAAGGATGTCATTCTTTCTGGATGAATATGGCCTGAAGCCATTCATAGATGCAGTGGGTAGCTATCCCCATGGATGCAGATCAGCTAAAGGAACACTGAAAGGAGATGGCGAGGGCAAAGATGTTGATTCTTGATGGTGTTCGAGATCACTTGTATCACACATAGTGAGCCAAGAAACGACCAAGGAGATGTGGGATACACTTGCAACGCTATATCAAGGCACTTCCGAGTAGGAGAAGATGTATTTGGAGGAGAAGCTAAGATGCACTAGGATTCAGAAGGTTCGAGGTCAGTTATCAGCTGTTGGAGCAGCACCTCAAGCCACAGAGCTAGTACGATTGGCACTCAAAAATTTCTCTAAGGAATAGTAGGTATTCGTCCAAAGCATTTTGGGCAGAGAAACCTTGCCAAAGTGGGACAGGATGTGGGCGGATTTGCAGCAGGAGGAGTTGAGGCGAGACATAGTGAAGAGCTCCATCAATGGCAGCAGTAGCAAGTCGAAGCAGGTGAAGGAGGAGGAGAATGTGGCCCTCGGATCAAAGGGTCCCAATCAGGGACAGGGGCTGCAGAGAAAGAAGAAGAAGGACTTGTCAAAGGTCAAGTGCTTCATATGTGGTGAGCTTGGCCACTACAGTACCTAGTGTCCTCTCAAGAAGGACAAGGAGAAGCAGGACTAGCAAGCAGCTTCAGTAGAGATTGATAGGCTTTCCTCCAGGCTGGAGGAAGACTTCGCCATGTTTGCTGATATACCCCCAGGAGTCAAATGGGTTGACTTGTTTTGTAGCCTTAGAGTGCTACAGTTGGGCAGGATGCTTGAGGAGGTCCTCCTCTTGAATCAATATCTTTGCTACAGGGGCCACAGTATTTTTTAGCAGGATGGATCAGTGGCAGTAGATGCAGTCAGATGCCTAAGTAACAGATGGAGAGTCTAGTTGCAATCAGAGACTGGACAGCACATGCAGAGTTGACAGTAGTGCAGAGTCAGCAACAGCGCAAATGCCTTAGTGACAGCGCAGATACTAACAGTAGTCAGAGACTCGGGTGACAGATGTATCATACTGATCACAATTTATTCAGTATATAGGATGCTTTTCAGTTGCAAATGTTGCAGTTGCAGCAGCAGCAGATGGAGAGGGAGTTGCAGTGCTGACAGCAGTTCAGCAAGGTTAGCAGCAGCACAGATGCAACAGATATCAGAGTTGCACAGTAGTTGGTGGGAAATAGTAGCGTAACAGGAGATGATGCAGAGACAGGGTGTTGCTACAGGAAAAAGCAACTCTAGAACACATTCCTCGCTAAGGGGGAGTCTTAGTTTTTGTAGCATCGAATGTGTTCTAGCCTTGCAATTTTGTGGAGAGGCTAGAATGCATGAGATCTCCAAAACCCAGAAATCGTTTATGGAAATTTCGCCTAGAAGTGACTTAATTAGATTATTAGTCAGTTTTTAAATATTTCCTAAGTCTAAACTTAGGGAATATGACTAATTAATCAAAATTAATTAAATTATGGTGTGCATCTTCTAGAAACTCACACAGATTGACTTCAAGTTAATCATAGCCATAGATTAAGATCTAATCTTGGTCGTTGAAGTCTCAACAGCGGATTATAAGAAGAAACCAATGGGGCTTGGAGAAATCACTCGAGCAGTTCGATTTTATGAGCAGATCGATTTCCTGAGTAGCAGTTGTGTGTTGCCGGAAGTGATTCAGTGAGGTCGAAGCAGTAAGAGAGGGGTAGAAATAGTGAGAGGAAGCTTTTCTAGTTCCAATGAGTACATTGCAGAGAGGCAGCGCAAAGCCCTTTAGAGGAGATTTTCATTTTGTTGGGGAGAAGTTTAAATTCAATGCCAAAAGTTGGATAGAGGTTCCAGAGGCCGAGAGAATCAGTTTCCCAGAGAGCAGCTGACAAGACAGTGAGAGGTGATGCAGTTTCAAGCTAGAGGGACGCAATGACTGCGTAGGGTGACGCAGAGACTGCGCATAGGTAGCAAGGGACGGCTTAGTTTCAAGCTGAGGTCAGCGTGGGATCGCCTGTGGAGTGAGAAATTTTTCTCACTAGTTATTATTGCCAGTTATTTCTCTGTTTGGATTGCTAGTTTAAGCATCCATAGTTTGTACTCAGATTTTCACTACTGCATAAAATTAAAACCTTCAGCTGTTGCACTGGATTTCCCGCATTCGGTTTTTCCAGGGACTTGCTCCAAAAATAATAGTGTATTTTGTGTGTGTGCATCTATTCTTCCAACATTTTTATTTCTTCCACAATATTTGTTTTGTGAAGGTTGCAGTGTATTTGTTTTGATATTTGTCGTAGCACACAGCAAATAATTTGTTTAATTAAATTAACAAATAGAAGAAACAACATCAGTTGTTGCAATAGGATTCAGGGTTAGCCGAATTTTCACATGAAACCCACTTTAATAAGTCATAATAATAATAATAATAACAATATTTTCTTCATTCTTTTAATAAATACATTTCAATGTGACTCAAATACATTTATGAAGACCAAACCTAGTTACATATTTCAACACTCCCTCTTAACTAGGAAGGTATTCATAAGTACAAGTACAAGGAAGATCTCAAAACACATGAACCATGAAGAATTTAGGCACCGCAATGCCATGGATAAGATTCCTGACCAGGGCAATCTATCCAAGGTCCTCCAACAGTTTAGGCACTCACGATGCCATGGACTAGATTCCTAACCAGGGCAATCTATCCGGGTGGGACTAAGATGGACTAAAGCTTTCAGCCGCTCTAGGTACCATTAGGCTTACTTGCTAACCATCAACCCAGGGATCTACGTGTGTATTTGAGGTTAGAGCTCTATGACAAATGCCACCCTCCTTACTTCGGAATCTAGACATCAACACAAAGTGTCGGCTAGATGTCCTCCCAAACAATGTGTTTTACACACAAAGCCTCAACACTCCCGATTATTTCAATTGGTAATAAATCTCCCCGATCAAACAGATCAGTAACAAATCTCTCTCGTGTAACTAGCATGCTATCAAACCTCTAAGAGATTTATTTGTACAAACACAGCCCCAATCAGTAGTAAACTTTCAAAAGTGCATAAGTAAACACAAACCTCTGGGGTATTCTAGACAACTGATGTTGCTTCTCAATTTATCATAGTAGGACTTTCAAACAAATCTTGACAGAAGATTCATCAAGCATACATCTTCCTTTCCTACTTTACATGCAACAACATATTCTACAATCAGATATGACTTTCCTTATTTCAGCAGCCCCTCAAAGTATATTCTCCAATTTCTTCTTTCAAGGTGTCTTTCATGACTATGATATGCCCTCCCTTTCAACTAGGGAGATTTCTTTCATCTAAGCTCCCTCTTAACTTAGGGAGATTCCTTTCATTCAAGCTTCCTCTTAACTTAGGAATATTCTTTTCATCCAAGCTCCCTCTTATCTTAGGGGGCTCAACTTCTTTTCTACTACATCGGAGAATCTTTCATGGCTTCCGCCCTTTTCATTAGAGTTATCATGACCATTATAACTTTCTTCATCATGCTTATTATATCAACTTTACTTACGAACATCTTCACCATCTTGAAGATTATGTACTTGCACAACTTAGATAGCGATTAAAACCAAATCTATAGAAGCATGAAGTTAACTTATTTCAGAATTATATAATAATGGAAGCATTAGACTTTATACATCAAACACCTAAACTTACTTAGGTTCACAAACAACAAGAAACACATACTTTTATACTTCGATTATATGTTAGGGCTTTTGTCATAAACCCTAGATTTCATCATCAAGACTTCGAGCACCTTAATCAAGAGAACAACCTTCATTATATCTAAGGCTTCAATATTTCTTCCAGAGGTATGACATACTCTACTACAAAATATTGCAAACCCTAGAAGCAATTCAAACAAATATAGTTCTACAATGCATCTAACAACTTCAGAACTCATATGTTAGACTGTCACTGGGATTTAGTGCAAGATCCTAGATTTCATACATGAGCCATTAAACTCCAAAAATCAAAACAAATCACAACTCAAATTCAGATTTCAACAATCTTTCATAAGCCTTAGATAATCACACTAGTCATCACATATTAGAGAATTGGACTTCTACTACGGTTTACTTACAAAACCCTAGAATTCACAAATACTATCATCTTAGAGAACCAAACTTCGACTTGGGCTTAGTTCCAAACCCTAGGACTCGTGATCATCAACAATTAGGTCAACACATCTATTTAGGATTCCATCATCATGCACAAGCATATCATAACATGTGTTAGTCAAACCTAATGACACAAATTTAGACATATGACAAACTTGATTAGACTAGGATTTCGATCAGAAAAACACACATATACCTAGGATTTCATTTCTAGGACATTAGTAAGAGTCTAGCTTATACATCCTACCAAAACCTAATGATCTAGGGTTTCAATACATGACACAGCAAACCCTAATTTTACTAAAACTTCAAAGGTGTGGAATTTCAGACATCACCATTCAACCCTAACAAGCTATGGTTTTTCATAACTATACAAAAACCTAAAACATGACATTATCAAAGCATCAAACTTTTTCTTTAAACTTCAACAATAAACCTAAGTAGGTTAGGGTTTCACACATAATCATCGACATACGCTTAAGTTAGGGTTTTTCACAAAGAACCTTTCTAGGGTTCCACAAGAGTAATCAAAGATATGAGGAGGGTAGATTTATCTAATGATGAATCACCCAATAAAGAATATTTATGATTCAAGAGAGCTAGATATAAAATGTTAGCAATAGTTTATCAAAGAATGAATATCATGAAGAGAGCAAAAACTTACAGTTTAAGACATACCTTTGTTTCTTAACTAACCTTGTAATTACAATGCTTTGTCTTGTGAAGCCTTCTTCCATGTTCCTTGAATATTCAACAAGTTTTTCCTAAACAAGGAAAATATGAATAGAAATATGATTAGTATTTAATGCAAGCAAAACTAGATAAGGAAAACTAAAAATGAAACGGTGATAGGATACTTATCTTTGGAAGTTGGTGAGGGCTCCCTCCAAGCTTTAGGGATACCTATAATCTTATAAAAACAAATCAAAAATGTTTTTCCAAAATATGTTAAACCTACAAATACTAGAAATCAAACAATGAAATAACTAAGGCTTAGATCAAAGGACTTAGTAGTGTAAGTCCCTAATATCCAGTTCTTCAGGTATTCTTCTTTGGAGATCCTTCTTCAGCAACATTAGCTTGGTCTTTGTTTCTTTTCTTGTTCTTCGGCTTGTTAGGACAGTCACTTCCATAGTGACCCATTTTGTGACATTGGTAGCATTCTATTTTGGACATATCGACCTTCCTTCTTGGCCCTTTTGACTTCTTGAAGTTTCCTTTCTTCTGATAAGTGGAGTATGCATTTGAAACCTTTTCTTCTTCATTGCTAGATACTAACGAGATTCTCATTTCTTCTTGGCTGCAAGCATTCCATAATTGCTCGAAGGTAGGAGCTTCTTTCCAACTGTTTAGACCTGAAGCAAAAGAACTCCAAGTAGGTGGCAATCCCAATAACTAGCTCCTTTTCTGGTACAATTTCATCTATGGCTTGAAGTTCATCTCTAATTCTAGATATCCTTACAAAGAAGGAAGCCACAGTGTCATCCTTCGTCATTTTTCTAGTCCTTAATTCATCTTCAGACTTGCTACTTGACCGATGTTTTTGATAGTGAACAATTTTGATAAGGCTTCATACATTTCTTGAGCATGGTCTTTATTAGAAATGTATGGGACAAGATTGTACTTTATGCTTTCTACCATCAGTGTCATAGCCAATATTTCCGACTCTTTAAACTTCACTTTATCTGCATCACTAAATTCTTCGGTAGGTTTCTTCACTTTTTCTTTGACCAAATCCAAGACCTTGTTCTTTTCAAGAACGAGGTCAATTCTCTTCTTCCATGCCCTATAATTTGATGCTCCTTCCAATTTGTTCTCACTCTTTATTGTGTTAGACATTGTCCTTGAAGGTAGTGAGCTTCTTCCTTTATAAGATCTCCTTATATGATCCCTTGTTCAATCATTTAGACTCCTTTCAGTAGATTCTAAAAACTGTCTTTTTCGTTCTTCACCTTAGCTCTGATACCATGTTAGAAAATCAGATAGGCAGAAAGATTTTCTTATATAGATAATTACTTGTGATTATTTTATCTTTGTGTTTTTCTTTTATCTTTTAGTTCATCAAGCAATTACCAAAATAATAGCACAAGGACAACAGATGTAGGCAAATAATCAAAGCAAAACTCCTATCTAGGGGAAAACCCAGTCAACAATTCTTCCTTCAATAGTTTCTTGAGATAACCCAAGACTCTTGACCAAGACAAAGACTTCCTCCACACCAAGTCCGCCCTCAATCCTTCTTGTAGACGATAATCCTTCAATAGCAACTTCGACCCAGCAACTGGCAATAGCAGCAGCTTCCACTAGACAAAGGAAAAACTTCAATCTCCCTAGATACTCCTCCTGAGTGAGAGATAGATGGCCCAAAATTTCGATCTTGATGTCTTCTTCCTTCCTTAAAAATTTCACATTCTTTTTCAGCGCCTTTCCGGCTCTTCTTCAACTTTGCATTTCCCAACTTCTTCCTTCTGGATGTCGAACTATAATAGAGAGAGAGAGTGAATTGCTCCAAAAGAATTCGAATTGCCTTGAATATATATAGCCTTCCAGTGAGGTTGAATTGTCCTTCTTGAAGCCGACTTGGTGTGGAAGGGACAAATAGCATATTTGACTCGATATTAATTCTTTTTACATGATTCAAAAGCCCAAGAAGGGTCTCTTTTAATGGACAGTGACTCTAATGACTTAGAATAAATCCTAGAAGTCCTCAATGGGGACTTTGACCTAAAACAAGATGACCCAAGCATGAAACCCATGCTTTAACAAGTCGTAATAATAAAAATAAAAATATTTTCTTCATTCTTTTAATAAATACATTTCATTCTGACTCAAATACATTTATGAAGACCGAACCTAGTTACATATTTCAACATGAGGAGGTCTTGGAAGGTCTTTTGATTATATTTTGACTCAAATAAATTTTCTTTACAATATGTAGCATGCCCAAATGGGTCTTCAATACATGACAATGACTCAATTGACTTTATGACAAACCTAGAAGCACTCAATGGGTGCTTGACCTAAAAATAAATTCCCCTTGAGCATGAAACCCATGCCTCAAGAATAATAATAAATTTATTTTTCTCTTTTCATTAAATACATAAAATCACGATTATATATGCCATTATGAAGACCGAACCTAGTTACATATTTCAATGTCTACTGCCTAGAATGTAAATCTTGTATGCCTTGGACATTTTGCGATACCCAACGAAATATCCCTTCTCTGCAATTGAATCCAACTTGGTACGTTTGTCATTTGATGTGTCACAATAAGCTATGCTACCAAAAATCCTAAAGTGCTCAACTTCTAACTTCTTTCCTGTAAATGCTTTCTTGGGCGTAATCTTCCCCAATACCTTGTGAGGAACCTTGTTCTGAATATATAATGTTGTTATACATGCCTCTGCCCAGAGATATCTAGGCATGTCCTGGTCATAAAGCACCGTTCTCACTACTCCAACTATCGACCTCTTCTTCCTCTCAGCGACCCCATTTTGTTGTGGGTTATATGGAGTTGTCCACTCTCTCTTATGCCCTCCTTCACATTGAAATCCTTGAAGGTTTTCTTCACATACTCACCTCCATTATCCATACGAAGAACCTTTATCTTCTACATGTAATATTCTCCACAAGAGCCTTAAACTCTTGGAAGTGACTGAAGAATTTGTCCTTTGTCTTCAAGAAGTATATCCAAGTATTTCTAGAGAAGTCATCAATGAATGTTACGAAATACTCATAACCCCTTAGAGATTTCGTGGACAACAAGCTACATATATCGAAATGTTTTAACTCAAGCACATCCTTGGCTCTACTGTCAGACTGTCACTGCTTGGATACGTTGCTTTTGAAAACTTCCCAAGCGCGCACCCTCTACACACATCATCACATTTCATGCTAACTTTTGGAACTCTTGTTATGGTCTCCCTGAGCAATATGAGTGCTCCATGATGGATGTGTCCCATCCTCCTATGCCATAATTCTCCCATGTCTTTGCTACTACTGCTACTCACTAATGCCTTTGGAGTGTCTAACTGCAACCTATAGAACTTGTTGCTCCTCACCCCAACCTGTTTCACTGATTTCCAATCCTAGTGCTTAATGTATACCTTCGTCCCTCAGAATTAGACATCATATCTCTTATCCTAAAGCGTTGAAATTGAAATCAGGTTCATCCCTAAACCTAGCACATGCAACAACCCTGTAACATGAGTACTCCTACATGACTCCCTTTTAAAGGTAATTGCCCCTCTCCCAACTGGAGTGTGCTTGGACTTATTGCCCATATGAATCTGGAAGACCACTTCCTCTTCCTTGTAACTAGAAAAGTATTCTCTAACTCTCATCATGTGACATGACGCTCCACTGTCAATATACCAGACACCTGTAGATGTAGAGCTAGAGAGGCAAGCTATGAGAGCAAACTCATCCTCTAATTTCAAAAATAGCTCGTCAATGTCTGCTAAAATTGTTGTCTACTACTACCCTTTTTTCTTCTTGTCACCCTTTTTCCAATTTTGACATTCACTGACATAATGACCATTCTAACCACAACCAAAGCACTTGATTTCATTAAGTCCCTTTTCTTTTCTCCTCCCTTGGACCCTTTGCTCAAGCCCTTCTTGGCCTTTCCCTTTCCTACTATGGCCACGTTCTTGTCATCCTTGGGCTTCTGAAGCTTGCTGCTACTGCTGCCACTAACAAGACTTGGTCTAAGCTCCTCCTAAGTGAAATTGCTCCAAAGTCGATCCCAACTAGGTAATGTATCTCGTCCATTTATCACCTAAACGAATACATTCCATTGCTTTGAGAACCCATTCAGGCCATTCTCACAAGTTCATCATCAGTTAATTAATCTCTAACAACTGCTAGTTCATCCTTGACAAGTTTGAGCCTAGTGAGGTAGCTAACAACATCTTCACCCTTATTCATCCAGGTATTTCTTAGCTTCTCACTGAGAATCAACTTCCTATTCACAATAGCATTCTAGTACAAATTTAGAATGGCATCCCACATCTTCAACATTGTATCTAAATCTGGGATATGTGGAACAATATGATCCTTAACCCCATCAAGCATTATTGTTCTCGCCTTGGCATCCTCCTTGTATGTTGTGAGTTGTGTTGGGTCTATTGGTACGGCTAACACTAGTCACATATTCTTTGAGACCATTCTCTTCCAACAACAAAGAAATTTTGGCTTTCCAAACACCAAAGTTTGAAGCTCCATCCAATCTGTCCTAATATCTCAATCCTATTGAAGCCATTTCCAACACCCTCGAAAAATAGACAAAGCCCAAATAAATCTAAAGAAGTTCAAATTGGGTTTTATAAACCCTCGATTTCTCTTCTTGTGCCCTGCACTGAGCTTTTGTTGCCCTCAAATATGCGCTTCACTTAACTCACTCTGATACCATGTGAAATTTATATTGCGGTTATTGGTTATTAATCTTCTATCTTGCAGATTATTTGTCTTTTGTAAATTACTTATGGCAAATGTTGATAAATAACACAACTACAATTTCACAAATAAATAATCACAAGAACTGAGAAAAATAACACACACATGAAAATTTGACACCGGTATTTTTGGACAAATTGTCCCTAGAAAAACCTTAAAGGGAAAACCAATTCTACAGATGAGGGATTTTATTATTCTTCAGCAAATCAAGGATTACATAAATTGCTTTGCCTTTCTCTGGCAAAAACTCCGACAAAATTATTTCCTTCACTTATGTTGGTCAAATCAAACCTCAGGAAGCAATCGACAAACTAGCAAAACAACTCATGGCAACTAGCACTACCTCAAACGAGTTGTTCATTATGCCTGAACCAACTCACACCTCCTTCTGGAAATGAGCATTGCCTTTCAAGAATTATTCTGGCGAGATAAACTACCTCCAGCAACTCGCTAAACCAACTCGCACAGCCTCCGGGAAATAGTTTTGGCAACTGGCAACTGAAACGAGCCTCTGGATATGCGCATTGGATCATTTGGCTACTCGCTCTGGAAAGTCGACCTCCCACTACAAAATATAATCAGCCTCCTTCTATCACTCAAAAACTAGAAGCAATCTGCAAAAAATTATCTCTAGAAATTCTCTCCTCAACCTCTCCTGCTGAAAACCCCACTGCTAGTGTCTCCCACACTGTCACAATGCCCTTACTATCACTACAGATATGTCTCACGAATGTGATCTCCAAAAGCCCCATCGATCTCCTCTTATAATTTCTTGTTGACGAATCAACGGCCATGATCTAACTCCAATCGAAGGCTAAGATCATATCATCTTCTAAAAATCACCTTTCTAGAAGTCTCTAGAATAAAATCGATTTGTCTCAATTAATCCTGATTCATTAACCCATCTCCTTAAGTTAGACTTAAGAAAATAATTAAAACTGGCTAATTAATTTAATTAAGAACATTTCACTTAGAAACTTTTGTTAGGTATTGGAGATAATTAATCCATTGTGTTCCTTAGTCTCATAGATGCCATATCTGAGACCAATGTTATCAGAACTGAACCGATGATCGAACTGAAAAACCTTGTGGACCGGGAACTGGACCAGAACCAGTAAAAAACCAGGAAAAAAAACAGTTTACCAAAAACACATAAAATATTCATATTTTAAAGAAAAACATATATATTCATGTGCATCCATATGAATCCAAACCATTTATACACAAATATGAAAAATTTCTCATTTATATAGCAAGTAATAGTGCATATAACCAAAATAGCACTTAGTGCAAAACATCAAAAAACCAAAATACATCAAGAAGTGGGCTCTAAAAGGCCTTTATAGTCCAAAATAACATGATAGTATGATACTGCAATCTACAATACTACAACTACAACCTACAAGTGCTAATTGACAATGTCATTATCAAAATCATCATCCTGATCATCCTCCTCATCCTCATTTGAAGAATGAGTAGCATCCAAGTCTACAATCATTGCATATATTGGGATCTTTGTCATCAATATAACCCTCTAAGCATTGAAATAAGATAGAAAAAGCGTAGCATGTCAAGTCAAGATTTGTTTGAATGATGGGAACATTTTTAATAGAGTCATGATAGAGGAGTTCGACAACCAATGCCACTAACATCAAAGTACATAGAAGAATTGGTGCTCTTTGTTAAATACTAGTTCTTTACCCTCGTACATGACAAAATCCAATGGAAACATTGCAATCCCCGCAATCCTAGTACCCTGAAAAATTTGTTAAGTTTGTTGGATTTTGAGTGAAATCTAAAATTCTACTTTCTTTGTATGAAATCCAATGAGGTTGGAACCACTCTCAAACATCCTAAGTCATTTCATGGTAATGTTAAAAATTTAATTAAAAGTGACATTCTCCTTAATCTTTCATTTAAACATTATCATGAAATGCATAGCAATAATAGGACCATATGCCTGAATATTAGGTTGAGGACCATACACTGAATATTAGGTTGGCCTAAGGGAGAATTAGAAGTGGGCCAACAAAATGAAAAAATAAAATAAAAAATAAAAAAGGCAATTTTTTTACGTTGACTTGGGAAGGTACAAACTGCACAAAATCAGTCTTGAATTGGCCAGTTTGGTGAAATAGGCCAGTTAGGTACCGAACCAGTCGATTCCATTACGGAACCGGCCTATTGTGGTCCGGACATGTTTTGGGCCAAAAATCGCCAAACCAGTCAGTTCTGATCTGGTTCTGATAACATTGTCTGAGCCTAGAACACCTGTCTGAGCTACCAAAACTAACACCTTGAACACTGTTACCCACCATTTGTGGGTGATATCCCTAAGACAAAATTTTCTCCAAGAAGATCCTCAATCGACAACCAGCAGCACCTTGTAGCCACCAACTAGCTCATTGTGCCATTCTCCACCACCTGAGCCAGTCCTGCAGTCCCTCACCCATTTGTCATGATCATATGTTTGAAAGTGGGCCTCCCGAACCTAAAGGTATGCCTTTTCATTTGGTAATTGAGTATTGTAGTTTGTTTATCATGGACACTTCTAGGCATGGATTAATGGGGGAATTCGGCGGAAAGAAAGGGCTAGATTTGTGCTCTTGTCCCCTAGACCCCTTTTGGATATTAACCATGGATTCTAGTCCAGTGGGATCTATTTTACTGACCATTTGGCTTTAGGGATGGTATTTCACAGGAAACCCTGATTTTGGTCGCGTGGTCCCGCTCCCTCATCTGCATATATTATGCCCTTTCCACTCATTACTACCCCATTCATCATTTATCCCACTTGGGTCCACATAGGGCTAGTTCTCTCTTTGCCCACACCTTGGGTCAGCCCTGGAATGATGCCCCGAAGGTTGATGTAGCTAAAAAGAAAAGTAAAAGCATAATTGGCCACATTCAACAGGAAAATGTACCACAAAATGCAAAAGATGATCGGGACAAACACATTTAGCACGTGGGCAAAAGCCAATACATGAGCTCTACCCCATCATCATGGCCATCACCCTGGTTCCTACAGGTTCTATGAGCCTCCTTCATCATATAGGTATCCATGATTGTCCCAACCCCTGGTGGGCAATGAACCACCCTACCTTAAAAGGGGATATCCACTGCTATATCTCACACATCATGCTCTTACCCCTTGAGCCCCGAGCAGTTAATTAAAGAAAAATCATAAAATGGAAAAAGGCATATAAAGAAGGGTGGAAAAATCAAGGTCGAGGCACCTCATGTACCATGATTGCTCCCTCCTATACATTATATACCCAAGGGTGGGCTTCCCTTCTACTACCCACCCTTGTACCCCAGCATGTGGCCCAGGGCTGCCCTTTCTCATCCCCTACTCCATTCACCACTTCATCACATACCACCACCTTTTAAAGGATGTACCTTGGACAAATTATTCCCTTTAGACATAAAAACCACCTAATAGGATACTTGGTTAACCCCATTTGGAGTTTGGAGACATTAGCACATGCCAAAGCCCATTATGGAAGGGCAGGCCATTATGAAGTCCCCACCTGTGGTCCATGGTTTGTAAGCTCTTTTACTCGATTTCTTTGATGACTTCTTGTACAGGAAGGCTAGGGGACATATTGTATCTTATGCAGGATTGCAGATGGTCTCCAACTTGGGTTTGGTCTCCCTATACGGGGTCCTAAGTTCTAACCCTCCAAAGGGTTACATTGGCACATGTAGGGTGTGTGTTGAGAGCCATGCGCCTCCACAGCAATAGACAACACTCCATGGATGCCCAAAGATGTTCAGGGATTGCTCAAGATTCACCTATTGAAAGAGGAAGCTGCACCTAATTCACCTTTGCCCAACCAGCCCCACAGATGCACCATGCACTTGGCAGCTAACCCAGGACTTGTAGGATGATGTGGCATCACCTACACCATCATCTGAGCCCTTATAGATGTTCTACAGGCATCTTCGACTTACTTGGAGAACCATGAGATCACTTGTGTGCCCTCACAGCCATTGGGAGCACCACAAGTTTATTATGTGGAGAATAAGGGGCCATCTCCTTGTCCATTACTTTTGGAAGTCCAACTCATTATTCTAGCACTTATGGACTTCATCAGGCCTCTTAGATAACCCAACGACATGCATTATTGATCATTCGACCTCTTGGGAGGCTTATTATTTTATTTGTGAGTTTGGTGGGCTTGTCACCAATAGATAGTTATTTGCACATTATTTTAATTGATGGACTAATGTAGGCTCAAATTAGGTAATTCGAACTCCTAATGAGTGTATAGATAGGAGAGACATGAATTAATTTGTATCATCACTTGGATTGATCATTAGCTCTTGTGAGAATTTCACATTCTTTGGAGGAGATTTTTTGGATGAATGGAAGAATTTTGATGTTTGGTTAAATCTTCTTTGCCTGGGAGCTTCTCTTGTTGGAAAATTTGAAGATTGGATATATTATTCTTGCATGTAAGTACCTTTTAAATGTTAATTTTTTTATGTAATTTTGCTGCATCATGATGTTGGGAATTTCGCTATTCTAGAGCTCATTTACTGCATCAATTTATGCGAAGTTGTAGAAATTAAGTTTCTAAATGGTGTTGTATCATGATTGGGCCATGCAATGAATGAATGAATGTTCCTAGGGATAATTATTTCTCTTGGTAAGTCATCAAATTATGCTAAACAAAGTATAAAGACCTTGAAGCTGCTTCAAACTAGCCCTAAGCCTAGCGAAGCGTCTTCTAGGCCTTCTTGATAAGTTGAAATCGAGCCAAACCCTGATTTATCCATGACTCCATCTCTCCCAAAGAGCAAGGCATTGGTCTTCCACTGGTGATCACTTTAAAGAATATTTTTTCACCTTCTCTATTTCTTTCTAGGCCTAGCCTACATAGGTCACCTAGGGCATCACTTATCTCACAATCTATCCATCCCAATACTTCAATTTTTGGTCCACACCTGTGTTGGAGTTTGCTCTAGAGGCCCTCCAAATTTGAGGCAAATCCGACGGTGGGATCTCAAGATATTGCAAGCCCTAGCTCAAGGACCGTTTCTTTCCTTAGGTTTCCTTTGGTTAGTGACCTCATTGGGATTATTGCATCAAATTCAAAGAAAATTTCTCCTTTAATCCCTTCCTCCCCTCAATTAGGTTAAGCACGCCCTTGGTTGATAAATTCCATCCCCTTGACCTAATTTTGGGTCCACTTAGTCCCGTGTGGTCCCACAACTTATTGAAGCCAATTTCACAGAGACCACTTGGAATCCAAGTTTCCACTAGGACTTTAGGAGCTAAGAGTCTTCTTGACAAGTCATATACTAGCTCTTAGAATTCCCCTGAGCCTTTCCTAGAGAGCCTTTCATCTTGCTTTCAAAGCAAGCAAGCCATATATCTGAGCCTCTCTTATGAATAGGCTTCTAGGAACACCTCTCATCCTATCATTGATCCATTCATTTTCGTGATCCTTATTATAATGGGTTTCCTCCCATCGGTGAAAATGCGTGAAGAGTAGGGAGCTTTAGCCAAGGTGACAGTGGGCTATTGTTCCATTGTTGCCCTTGACCTAGTAGTAGCCCTTCAAGGGTCCCCTTTTGGGACCCTTGCTAGTTTGAGTGGTAACATTTTGGCGCCATTGTCGGAGACATGAAACATGTGTTTGGTTCCCCGTACGACATATTGACATAACATTATTAGCAACTCCATTGGAAGAACGAAGCCCTAGTTCTTCATTGAACTTCAAAGTCAATGTTTGTAGGGTGAAGCAAGCGTTTGTTAAGGCAATTTCATTCACCCTGGCGACTCCCATGTCATAAGGACCCAACAACATGTTGACCACATATATTCCCGCAATAGATATGACAGGGACCCCAAGATATCCTTCATCAAAATCTATGAAGAATATGCCAATGTTCATTGGGGATCCACATTCCGCAACCAACCACATGGTAAGTCATAAGGTACCTTTCAAAGCAAAATATAGCTCAACCTTGTGACCAAATGGAATTGTTTGTCCTATCCATTGCCCCAAGTACCGATTGGCTTGAGTCATGTAAACCTAAAAGCATTCCTTCCCTTCTAATGTTGACTATGCATTTCTTGTTGCATGAAGGGCCGAGTTTCCAATCTCATGAAGACATATCCCAAATGTTAGATATGGCTCTGCGAGAGGAGGAAGTTATTGAATATGGTTTTATGCTTGAGGAAGAGCCTCTTATTGACGCATACTTTAATGATGGTGCCAAAGGAGAGACTCATGAATTGGAAAGCATGTCTTTTAAGGATAATGAGGAAGATCTCAACCCCGAGAGCCCTCAGATATTGCAAGAATGGATGATGGAATATGAAAAGTTTTGCAGGAAACTGATGGCCACATATAACTCCCAAGAGATTATATCCCACTATTGTGAACAATCGGAAAGGCTCAGTAACATGAAGAGTGAATAAAAATAGAGTCCTACCGATGACCTTCTTCTTGAGGCATTTTATCAAAAACATGTAGTAAATACCATGGAGATCATTCTTCTGGAACGGATGGAAGAGGAAAAGTCCTCCCTATCTAAAGAAGAGAATGAATGGTATCCTAACCAACACCAAATATATAGTGAAGAATGGGAGGATTCTAAGGAAGATCATGATAATTGAATAAACGAAGAATGTACAAGTGACTTTTGGGTTGTTGATTGGGGAATTGGTTATGATTATAGAAATGAAGACCCCATGGTTTCTCAAGTCCATAAGAATGAGCTCAGGGAAGAAGAAAATGCTCCGCCCCTTCTGAATAACAATGTTGGTCCTTATGAAGCCCTTCCTAGTGATTGGAAAGGTCTCTTCTTTATGTTCCAAGATGATTCAATCAAAGAAGAGCCTTCCAAGATTGTGGGAATTTTTTATGACTCTAATATAGAAGAAATTGAGGAAGATGCTTCCTTAGGCCATGCCCCCAATAAAGGGTTTTTCTTCAAGTTTGAGCGCTCCTCCCCTGCCCTAGCAATAGAGGTTTGTGATGATGTTCACTCCCCTAGTCTTGATGAAGAGTTGCTTTCCCCTATGAAGAACCAGGAATCATGGTTTTTCCCCAAATACAATGATGAGTGCACTGCCTGTTTTCCCAACAACCAAAATAATATCATCCTAAATATGTTCGAGACATTCAATCCTTCTTACCTAGAGGGTGATAGGCCTAAGATAGATCTTCATCAAAGATTCATGTACTTGATTATTGACATTTCTATCTCCTGGTTAGAAGACCAAATTCAATCTTCTCAGTTGGTGTCTTTCCCTTCTTCTAGGGTTCCTTTCTATATGATATGGATCTCTTGTTTTCCCACCTCCTACCCCCGTAACTCCTCACATCATTATTCTCATTTATATTGTCAAGTCCATTGCAAAAATAATCATGGAAGCATGCATTCTTGTATTGATCAATTGACATGTTGGTTGCACTGGGTCTACGATTATACCTAGCACTTGACATTATATCATATGCATGGTAGAGTAGGATGCATCGCATGTTGATTTTGCATTAGAACTAACATCATATGATATTTCTCATGGTAGATTAGATGCATCTAAATTAAAATTTTCATATTTTGTTTTTCTGTTGATTTTACGGCCTAACATTAATCATGTGCGATCATGAAGCGCCACGAAAGCATGTTGCCCCTTCTCTTTCATCTATTATATGTGCAGGTAACAAGTCTAGGGTAATCAAGAAATTGTTGGAGTTCTCGTGACCTCCCGTTCGAGTAGCTTCATCCACTTCTTCGAGAGATCACGTCCCAGTGGCAACCAAATGTTACCCACCATTTTGTGGGTGATATCCCTAGGAGAAATTTTTCTCCAAGATGATCCTCAGCCGGTAGCCAACATTCCCTTCCAGTCACCAACTAGCTCATTGTGCCATTTCTTCACCACCTGAGCCAACCATGTGGTCCCTCACCCATCTATCATGATCGTATGTTTGAAGGTGGACCTCCCGAACCTAAAGGTATGCCTTGTCATTTAGTAATTGAGTATTGTAGTTTGCTTATCATGGACACTTTTGGGCATAATGGATTAATGGGGGGATTCGGCGGAAAGAATGGGCTAGGTCTGTGCTCTTATCCCCTAGACCCCTTTTGGATATTATCCTTGGATTCTAGTCCTGTGGGATCTCTTTTACTGACCGTTTGGCTTTAGGGATGGTATTTCACAGGAAACCCTGATTTTGGTTGCGTGGTCCCGCTCCCTCATCCCCATATATTCCCCCTTTCCACTCATTATTACCCCAATCATCATTTCTCCCACTTGGGTCCACATTCCTCCACTGGGTCCACATAGGGCTAGTTCTTCCTTTTCCCTTGCCCACACCTTGGGTCGAGCCTGGAATGATGCCCCGGAGGTTGATGCAACTAAGAAGAAAAGTAAAAGCAAAATTGGCCACATTCAACAGGAAAATGTACCACAAAATGCAAAAGATGTTCGAGACAAACACATTTAGCAAGTGGGCAAAAGAAAATACATGAGCTCTACCCCATCATCATGGCCATCACCCTAGTTCCCATAGGTTCTATGAGCCTCTTTCATCATATAGTAATCCATGATTGTCCCAACCCCTGGTGGGCAATAAATTGCCGTACCTTAAAAGGGGGTATCCACTGCTATATCTCACGCATCACGTTCTTACCCCTTGAGCCTTGAGCAATTAATTAAAGAAAAATCATCAAATGGAAAAAGGCATATAAAGAAGGGTAGAAAAATCAAGGTTGGGGCACCTCATGTACCACGATTGCTCCCTCCTATACATTATATACCCAAGTGTGGGCTTCCCTTCTACTACCCACCCTTGTACCCCAGCATGTGGCCCAAGGCTGCCCCTTCTCATCCCCTACTCCATTCACCTATTCATCACATACCACCATCTTTTAAAGGATGTACCTTGGACATATTATCCCCTTTAGAAGTAGAAACCACCTAATAGGATACTTGGTTAACCGCATTTGGAGTTTGGAGACATAAGCACATGCCAAAGCCCATTATGGAAGGGCAGGCCATTATGAAGTCCCCACATGTGGTCCATGGTTTGTAAGTTTTTTTACTCGATTTCTTTGATGAGTTGTGGTATTGGAAGGCTAGGGGACGCATTAGACTTTATGCAGGATTGCAGATGGTCTCCATCTTGGGTTTGGTCTCCCTATACCTCCAGAGAGCTACATTGTCACATGTAGGGTGTGTGTTGAGAGTCATAGGCCTCCACAGCAGTAGACAACACTCCATGGATCCCCAGAGATGTTCAGAGATTGCTCAAAATTCACCTATTAGACGAGAAAGATGCACCTAGTTCACCTTTGCTCAGCCAGCCCCAAAGATGTACCATGCACTTGGCGGCTAACCCAAGACTTGTAGGATGATGTGGCATCACCTACACTATCATCTGAGCCCTTACAGATGGTCTACAAGCATCTTCGACTTACTTGGAGACCCATGAGGTCACTTGTGTGCCCTCACAGCCATTGGAAGTACCGCAAGTTTATTATGTAGAGAACAAGGGGCCATCTCCTTGTCCAGTACTTTTGGAAGTCCAACTCATTATTTTGGCACATATGGACTTCATCAAGCCTTTTAGAGAGCCCAACAACATGCATTATTGATCATTCGACCTCTTGGGAGACTTATTATTTTATTTGTGAGCTAGTTTGGTGGGCTTGTCACCAATAGATAGTTATTTGCACATTATTTTAATTTATGGGCGCTTGTAGGCTCAAATTAGGTAACTCCTAATGAGTGTATAAATAGGAGAGACATGAATTCATTTGCATCATCACTTGGATTGATCAATAGCTCTTGTGAGAATTTCGCATTCTTTGGAGGAGGAGATTTTTTGAATGAATGGATGAATTTTGATGTTTGGTTAAATCTTCTTTGTCTTGGAGCTTCTATTGTTGGCAAATCTGATGATTGGATATATTCTTCTTCCATGTAAGTGCCTTTTAAATGCTATTTTTGTTATGTAATTTTGTTGCATCATGATGTTGGGAATTTCGCAAATCAATTTATGCGAAGTTGTGGAAAATAAGTTTCTAAATGGTGTTGTATCATGATTGGGTCATGAAATGAATGAATGAATGTTCCTAGGGATAAACATTTCTCCTGATAAGTCATCAAATTATGATAAACGAGGTATGAAGACCTTGAAGTTGCTTCAAACTAGCCCTAAGCCTAGCAAAGTGTCTTCTAGGCCTCCCTGATAAATTCAAATCGAGCCAAACCCTAATTTATCCATGACTCCATCTCTCCTAAAGAGCAAGGCACTGGTCTTCGACTAGTGATCACTTTAAAGAATATGTTTTCACCTTCTCTCTTTGTTTTTAGGCCTAGCCTACATGGGTCACCTAGGGCATCACTTATCTCACAATCTATCCATCCAAATACTTCAATTTTTGGTCCACAACTGCGCTGGAGTTTCTCCTAGAGACCCTCCAAATTTGAGGCAAATCTGATGATGGGATCTCGAGATATTGCAAGCCCTAGCTTGGGGACCGTTTCTTTCCCTAGGTTTCCTTTGGCTAGTGACCTCATTGGGATTATTGCATCAAATTCAAAGAAAATTTCTCATTTAATCCCTTTCTCCCCCTCAATTAGGTTAAGCACACCCTTGGTTGATAAATTCCATCCCCTTGACCTAATTCTGAGTCCACTTGGTCCCGTGTGATCCCACAATTTATTGAAGCCAATTTCACGAAGACCGCTTGGAATCCAAGTTTCCACAAGGATTTTAGGAGCGAGGAGTCTTCTTGAAAAGTCATATACTAGCTCTTAGAATTCCCCTAAGCCTTTCCTAGAGAGCCTTTTGTTATATACCTAGGGGGGGTAATATGGGGTACCGAGGGAGGTACCCAAGGTAATAATGTAATAATGGGATGGGCCATAGTAATAAATAAGGTGGTTAACCCATGTCATGTAAGGGACCACAAGTAGTTAATAATAATGTAAGGGGCCCATGGTATTAGTTGATGGTATGAGGAAACCATGGTAATGATGCATGGTATTGTATGTATGAGGCCTGAGACTAGAGACTCCACATGGAGGGATATGAAGATAAGTAATATTGTATGAACAAGCATATGGCTTGTGGAGTATTCTCCTTCCTTAAGGAGTGAATGTATGGTGTTGCCCTACCTTAAGGGTTTGATAATAAAGAAGCATTTCTATCTACTTTGATCATATTATTCTTGGGTTTATTTATACTTTCATATATTTCTGGGTTAGATCTACAACAGTATGATGGGCTTCTAAATTAGACATATATTAAGGCACATGCCTCTAAATTAGACAATAATTTAAGGCATATGACCATCCTTCAGCACATTAAACCTCTATTTCCGCATTAGATACTTTATTTTTAACTTTAGTATATTCTTTAGGAGGGTTTATGAATAATTGGATATTTGTGCCTAATACTATTTATTTTTGTTGAATATTATGAGGATATTGAGCATATTATGAAGATTTGGAGGAGGAGATAATTTAGGGAACAGTTCCCTACTATAGGAGGATCAATAATAAATAATAAATCAACTAGATATTATGGAATTATGGCACATATTGTGGAACTCCAATGATTGAGAAAATCTGGGAATGTGTTTCACTAATCAAGGGATTTTGGTGGGGAAAACTTACTCCATTCATGGGGAATGTTTCCTAGTCATTTTGTATAATTACCAAGTTGAATTTACCTCTAGGGAATGACTGAGAAAATCTAGGAATGTGTCCCCTGTCATTTAATGCAAATTCCTAGTATGGGGGACCAAATCGACTAATCGAGGGATTTTGGTGGGGAAAGCTTCCTCCATTAATGCAGAATGATTCTTAATGATTTTGTATAAGTATGAAGTCGAATTTTCCTTTAGGGAGATATTTTGATTAGTGTTATTGTGGAGAGAGCTTGTATTTTTGCAGCTCCATTGTATTTTCTTACAGGGATGTTATTCTATTGATGAAAATAATGAATATTGGTGTCATGTTAAGCTTATAAATCTTTTTTTTCTTCATATTTCTATGAGATTCATTGGTTTTGGCTATCCCAGGAACCTTAGAGCCCTTTTGCATCACTTTCTTTCCTTCTTTTCACTACTTATTCACATGCATCTCTAGTTTTTATTTCTTTCTATTTCTTCATTTAGAATTAATGATTTCTTGTTGAAGGATTGAGTTAAATCGTTGATGTAAGTTATTTTTTAGGATCACATGAATTATTTCATCCTTGGAAAATCTTTGGAAGTTCATAGTAATCATTGAGCTACTTGGATTAGTCTTCTTATTCCCAAATCTAGATTTTTGGACCTCGTTTTTAGCAAAGAACAATAGATTTATTCTATTTTTTAGAGAATGCTAACAAGCTTCAATTGAGTTGGTTTCACTTGAATTAGATCAAAAATAAATTTTAGTTCATAACAAAAACTACCCCATTGCATTTTCACTTGATTTGGTTAGGGATTTATTAGATTTACTAGCTAATTAGTTCTCGAATTTATAGATTTTCGACTAGTAATGTTTTTTACTTTTCTTGCATGGGTTAACAAAGGTATTTTTTAGTTATACTTGGAATAGGGACCTAATACATCCTAATTTATAACAAAATTTGTCCCATCCAATTTGGATTTGATTTGCTTGGTCATTAAACCCTCACCAATTTCATCATTTAACAAGGAAACTTCTCTAAGCTTTTTGAGCAAATCCATCCATCTCCCAACTTTGGTTTTGAGTTATAAAGTGGTCCTACACGCTCCCTTGCCTTAGTCCATCAACCAACCACCTTCCCTAAGCTTTCCATCACCTTCAAAATCCATCCTTTTGCTCTTAGCTGTATCCTGTAGGTTTTCAGGGGATCTTGTAGGTTTTACTATAGTGGCCTGTTTTGAGGCCAAATTGAGGGAAAACCTCTAGGAAGCCACACAAGGTCACCTAAGGGTGTACCAAGCCTTCCAACCATCCACCATCATCTCCAAGCCACCTGCCACATCACCAAAGGAGATTAGCTTTCACACTCTCACATAAAAAAGACAAAAATAAAAACATATTTATTTTATTTATTTATGTGCACAACAATAGAAGGTTTGATAGTTTGAATATGCATGTTAGGATAGCAAGGTTGCATACATGTTAAACTAGCATTTTTTTGAAGAAAAATATCTTATTCTTTAGTTAGAAAATTGTGTGTTTTATCTTTTGATTCCAGTCTCTTTCCTTATATTTTCTTTCATGCAATAGGTTAAAGTTCCATTTCGAACATTTCATTTTCTGCAATTAGTTTAGGATTTGACTTTAGTACATGCACTCCATTACATCATGACAAAAAAGAAAAGGCACATTGTATGCTACACAAAAGTACCGATACCTCTTAAGTTTGTATGAACCCCAGGTTGATAATTAAAGTTAGCAGCCTTGGGAGTTGCAGCATTCTTGTTGCGATACTGAGGCTCATCACCTAGCTAGCTAAATGACAGAGAAAATAATATATTCACTCCAAGAAACCATAAAACCCTCAAAGAAGCCTTATAAATTTACCAGAATCCACCAAGAGTGTAAACTATGATATATGCAGGGAAACAAGAAAAATAAGTATCAAATGAAGAACAAGTTAGATTGTAGAGTCAAAACAACAAAATTGTTAATTATGTACCACAATAAAAAATTTCCCTATTGATGGAGTTGATGAAGTGTATAACCCTATATTAATGTCAAAAGAGAAAGAGGACGTCCTAAAGTGTTGAGGGAAGGAACCAATAGGCACTTAGAAAATTGAACTAGAATGGAAGCCCTTTCACAAACTAGGAACACGGTGATCAATCTTCGAACAACACAAAGGAAATAAGTGTTAAAGTACGTAATGCTTTCCTACATAAGTGAATCATTGAATATTGAAGCCTCTTATGAAAGGGTATGATGCAGGTAGGGTTTCAAGTTATAGAGTCATCAGAGAAAAAAAATAGGAGAGGAATGAGACAGAGGGAAAGTGATGGTAAGCAGTTAGTTACCAAAAATAACCAAAGAAACAGATGTTATTGATCAAAACCCTAAATCAATAGACTGTCGTTCCATTTTTGGCTCAATGATTATGTATATTAGAAATGTTAATGAGGTTATGTGTGACAACTCATCCTTCTAGAGGGGTTCTGGAATTAAGACGATGTAAGAACAAAGAACTGGTGGAGCTAAAATTTCATGATCAAACATATATCATTTATACCAAGAATGCCAGATTATGCCACAATAACATAGTGTGTACATCCCACATGAGGCCAGGTTATGAAGATCATATATATATATATATAGATATAAACAATACAACAAGTAAGGACACATCAAAGTCTTCATGATTAAGCACTAATGTAATTTGTAAAAATGATGAATAATAAATTTTCATTAGAAACAAGTCATTTAGTTCATATAAGGTAAGTTGCTAATGTAAGCTAATAACAAAAAAAATTGGAGTTTACTAGGGAGATATTGCAAGTGGTGTTAAAGTTGAATATTTCAAAATTGTGGCCTATTTAAGGGAAAATAATAACAAATCGTGTTTGTGTTTTACAGAAAATAAGAATTTGAAGTATGGCATCACCGATTATGGGACTAATTTTTTCACCTTCACTAAATTAAATCCTAATTTGTGGGTGTAGCTAGGTAAAGAACCCAAGTTAATATTTAGTATGTTCTTTTAAATTAGTGCAAAAATTGAGGGCATAAATCACAAACTAAGAGTTGGAATTTTTTTTTGAGAAACCAAATAAATTTCTACGTTAAGGAAAATGCAGAGAGAAGTGAAGAATCTAGTTGTAACAATCCTGTGTTAAAGTTCGATGTAATAAATGGGCACTATAAAAGGAAAAAATCAAACCAAGGTGATGGGACAAGTATTCCAAGTGGAATGGAGGGGAAAACAACATATTGGGATGCACTTCTGCTTTATAATTATCTAGGAAATTAGCACTCACATCAGAAAATGAAAAATGCAATAAATCAAAATTAATTCAAGAAATAAACAAAAATAGGAGAAAAGGAAGATGAAGGGACACAGATATGGATGCAAGGGAAAATTCAAGAAAGGTAAAGGAAAAAGAAAAAGATAAAGGAGAGATAATATTCACACACTCTTAGAAATTCTGAAATTATCGCTTGGAAAAGAAGATAAAAAGTGAGAACAAGCATTTAGAAGCAAGGAAGACACAAGAAAGCAAGGAAAGCAAGGTTGCACAAGAGGAAGTTTCGACACCAACAAGCAAGGGCAGAAAATAAATGTGGATTTGAAAATAGTAGTGCACATGTGTGATTTAGCATGTTGGTATTGATCCATGATCTATGAATTAATATAGTTGTAATTTTTATTGTCATTGGCATGGGATTTTCCTTGATTAAAAGTGATGTATAACCTTTCCTTTGAAATTTATTCGATAAACATGATGTAGTGGGTACCCTATTTTGGTTAAACTTGGGATTTCCAATAGATTTGAAATCCTAGTTGAGTATGTCTTAGGAATATTCAAAAAGGTTGATGGGGGATATGGATTTATCCTATAACTCTTGACAATTAGGCGGGGACGAGAAAATTCCTCTGAGTATGGCGAAGAAATTATTACGCATCCAAGTTTATTTAGTTTTGGTGATTTGTGGACTAGTTTGCCCGAATCATTATGGCTGAGCATTGACATGGTTTAGCCTATAGATTCCATGGTTGGTTTTTTTCTGGTTTATCCTATGTGATCCCACATTCATGGTTGGAATATGGCATGGGGGTGAATGGTTGAAAGAAAGATTTAGTTCAGCCCAAATAGTCAAGTGGTATTTGGAGGTACCTCATTTGGTTGGGGTTATGCATATTCTATTATATCTTATTTCTTATCGAGATTAATGAGAACATGTATTGGTTATTGTTTCGATTTTATGGATGGTGTGTGATTGCTTAATTATGGTTAAATGTTGGTTACACGCATGGTATAACTCTTGGTATATGATGTGATTTTTTATAGATCTTGTTCTTGGTTTGAGAAGTTATTAAATGATTATATATTGCATGAGATAATTTGTGCTTGATGCAGTGACATTGAGAGGAGAAATCCTTCGTGATGATTCTATGATTAAACTAAGGAAAAAAATGAATAAATATGCACTCATGATATACAAGAAGTATGGTTTACAAAGTGTTTGTTTAAGTGATTATCATGTGTTTGGTATGCCTAAGTAAGAAGAAAGACAATATTGAGGGCATGAAGACATGTACATGTTAATGAGAGAGTTATGGAAGGATTTTCGTAGTTGGATGATTGTTGGCTTAAGTTTCTCGAGCTAAATCTCAAAACTAGGAACCCTCTACCTAAGCTGAACTAAACCTAGGTAATCCATACGGTTGTATTTGCAAGGAGGACAGGCCATCCATGTAGGTAGAAGCTTGTAGCTACACTAACTTGTCTTTTTGAATGGGGTTGTGCTATAAAGTCTAGTAGAAAATGGTTCCAGCTCATGGAAATGGTCACTAGTGGAATTCAACTATTAAGGGTGAGTTCAAGTGTTCTTGAGTGTTAGATTAAGTGTTGGACAAGTTTGCCAAGGCAGGCCTTATTTCCATAACAATATCATGGAATTTGGGTCATCCATAGTAACTCCCCACTCATGTTTACACTGGTGAGCTTGTAAAATTGGGTAAATGTGGGGTGGGGTGTTACAAAGTAGTATCATAGTGAGGTTGTAGAACTAGACTTTGAGGTACATGCAGATTGTTATGCTTGCATGTCAGTTACCTATATGTTTTCAAAGCATGCATGCTAGCTATTTATTGTTACAGTTATGATATCCATCTATATGCTAATATTCTTATGATGTTGTATCGTGCTAATTTGATTTGGCCTATGCAGATGCAATAGCCTCATCAGAAGTAATTTGAGGTATGCTTTTGATTATGCTTTTATTTTACTAACAATCGAATATTGTAGGAAATATAAGAACAAGAGATGAAGATAAGAATAGTTGAGTGTAGTTCATATGAATCCCCATACATGTTGGAAGATACATTAGCAAAATGTGAGAGATAAATTGAATAATAGGGAGAGGGGAACTCTCCTGATGCAATAGATACATTGAGAAACGTGAAGACAAAGATCGTTAGTTGCAAGGTGAATAATGAGACGTTGATTGAAGCATAGGAAAGTTGTGTTAAAGCTCAGGAAAAACAAGTTGAGGTTAATGCAGTCATCCCCTAGACTCTTTCATATTTGCAAAGGCAGGAACAACTGGGGATCAACCATGGAGATAGACAGGAAGAAAATAATAATGGTGCATATGGAAGTAGGTCTTATAAAATGCATAGGATGGGCAGGGATGATATCATGAAGAGTGAAAAAATATTGGATACATATGAGAGGAGAGATAGTAATCATGGATGTTATTCTACCTATGCTTCTAGGAGACATCATCATCATCATCACTAGTACCATTATACAAGGAGTGAGAGGAGGTAATTTCTAGAATTTTAAGAAAGCCAAGCTTCCTACTTTTGGTGGTGAGTTGACTAAGTCACAAGATGTAGAAGGATGGCTATTTGGGATGAGGAAATTATTCAAAATTCATGATTACTATGAAAATATGAAATCCAATACCTTCAATATCAAGGTAAAATTAGATATCAGGTGGGAAGATGTTAAGCATGTCAGATGCATTAGAGAAGAGGATATGACTTGGGAAGATTTTAAAGGACTCTTAAGGAAGAAGTACAAATCTAGGAGTTTTATGATGGAAATTCCAAGGAATTATATGACCTTAGTATGGGTTCCAAGACATATGGATAATATACAAAAATATTTCTGGATCTATTGAGATATCTGTCCAATCTCAATGATGAGAAAGGAAAGATCCAAAGGTTCATCAATGGATTTCTATTATCATTCAATGACCGAATTGAGTTTGATGAGCCTCATTGTTTGGAGGAGGCCATCAAGAAGCTGAAGAACTCTTATTAACAGTCAAAGTGCAAGGTTGAGTTTAAGTGTGTCTAGAAGGGTAAAGAGTTGACGAAAGGAAAATTACCTAGGAAGTGAGGAAAATATTAGGACGTAGGTGAAAAGGAAAATGTGACTCTCAATAAGAAGATCAATGAAACTAAGAGAGGACATGGGTCTTAGCCCAAGGAGAAGAAAAATAAAGATAATGGTGGAGAACCATTGTAGTGCTTAACTTGTGGTGAACATCATTACAAGAAGGGTTGTTCGTTGTATTAGGGTTCTAGTCCTCAAATTACAATTCTTAAGAGGAGAAGATAGATGTGGCTATAACTCAAAACACTCCCTGTATCAATGCAACAATTGATAACAGGAAGGTAGAGCAAGGAATTGTTGAACAAAAGTGAAGGTGGTTGGTTCCCAGGTTCCCTAGAGGTTGTGGGTTGGGTTAGGATCTCTCGAGCCCTGTAACAAATTGTGTTCCATGGACACTATGCGTTGGAGCCCTGTTATAGCTTGGGTGTTCCTTGGAGCTCTAGACATCTTAGGAAGATACCAATATTGAGTTAATACCTACATCAGAGTAAGCTCATGCTTTGGAACCAAACAACAAATCAAGTTAAATGTGAATGGAAGCACTTTTTGGGTTGAGGAAGCTACAGGGGAGATGGATGACTAGATGAAGGCATCATAGTTGGTTTCTAATTATAGGTGAATTCATGAAGGGAATTGAAATCCCTTTAGAGATGACACATACATCTATTCAATTGCATGGAATATTTATTGGTACAATAGGGTAAGGAAACTGGTATATTATTATATTTATTAATGCGTTGGAAATTGTCTGTTTATGGGAGAATGATGCAGGGAATCGCATGGAAAAGAGACCACCATAAGATATTGAAGAAGGATAAGGCTAATATTTTATTTATGAACCCTTGGAAGCACCAAGAAACCATGGGTTTTAATTCATGGTGTATGTTGGAATTTTTGTGCTTTTGGTGTTTCATGACTTGTCCGTGGTTGATTTACAATTTTGATTGTAACTAGTGCATGGTCATGCCACTTTGTTTGCAATGTTTTATTTTTGTCTAGATTTATATGTTTTTCATCTTGTATTTTTTATATTTCCTTTTATGTTTTTAGGGCCGTGGGAATTGGTTGGGGAAAGAGGAAATCTAATGGAGCTCAGGGAGAGCTGAGTCAAACCTAATAGGAAATGTAAGACCTAGAGGAAATGCATGAATAAAGGGTAGGTGATTGAAATAATATGGCATCCAGTTTGCTTGGTTGAGTCCATAGGCACAAATCGATAGTGGCAAGACAATCACGAGAAAGGTAATAGGAAAGGTAAAGTAAATGATCTTGAGGTAACAAATGTGTTGGCTAAGTCGGGAATTGTTTTTCTCAATATTGTGCATCCTTGGCATGGATAAAGGAAGTTATGTTAACCTTGACATTATGAATAATGGTTAATTGCATTATGATCATGATTATATATAGATATATAATATATATATATATATTATATATTATATATATATATATATATATATATATATATATATAATATATATATATATAATATAGATATATATCTATATCTATATATATATTATATATATATATATATATATATATATATATTACTATATATATATTATATATATATATATATATATATTTTTGTGTGTTTGAGTTCCATTGTCTGATTAGGTTGTTAGGGATCATTCTCATATAATAATGATTTTTTTATGCACGTGAATGGCATGAAAATGTTGTTGGTTTTATTAGGAATCAAGTGGGAAATGTAGTGCTGAAATATCTATGATTTCAGTATCATGTGGATATGATTTTGATATCATGTGTTTATGACTATAACCATGTTTATGTTATGAACATGGAATGCTAATGGATATATCAAAGGAAAAAGAAAGTAGTGTGATCTGAAGTATGCTGGGATGAGCATGGATAATTAGATGGATCTTGAGTGTAGAGGCCATATAGTATTTGGATGCCCTTGTTTCTGATATTGATGGTAGAGGTGGTGAATACTCTGGATGCCCTTATTTTTTATATTAAGGGCAAAGGTGGTATAGTATCTGGATTCCCTTATTGTGTATATTGAGGAAGGAGGCCGTGTAGTCTCCAAATTCCCTTGTTGTTGATATTGAGAGTGGAGATAGTACATTATCTAGATTCCCTTGTTTCTTTGGGAGAGAAGAGAGGAGAAGAGAAGAGAATGAACCAAGTGCTTGCTAGTTTTGGAAATCAATCCACTATGTATACATGGTCAAGAGGAGAGAAGGCATTGGGTGCTTGTGATTTTGGAAACCGATCCATTGTGTGTACAGAAAGAACAAAGAAGAAAGGCAAAAGGAAAGAAAAGTTCAAAAAATATGCATCAATATTTTATTTCAGTTTTTAATTTCAAATTATGAACATAATCTATGATTATGATTTATCATGGTTCAGATTTGAGCTAACCGAATGTGATATTTTGAGACATAATGATTTGATGATCAAGGATACAATTTGACATATTGTGACATGATTAAAAATACTTGCAATTATCACCTTCTTGACAAGATACCAATGAGGTATGGTTTCAATTTATTAAAATTCCTTTTGATTCTAATCGAAATTATGTGCTTGATACAAGACAACATGGAAAATTCTTAGTTTTAGTTGTTAGAACTGGCTACAAGAAAGTTTGCAGTAGAAACAAATGGGATTGGAAGATGTGAAATTATGTTGGTAGAGGACTTCAAGAGTAGGGCCATTATGGGACACTACTACCCAATAATGTCCACTGGTTTCCATAAGCATGTTATGACCAATAAGATGGCTTTGAGCTAGGGGTATACCTTTTTTTGGGACCTTTCGATGTGAGGAAACCTTGCGAGGGAATGGATTACCTGAGTGACTGGGAAACACAAAAGGGGATGGATATATTTGGAAGGTGTGTGATAGTATGGAAGGGGGTGACTTGATTTCCTGAGGGACTAGGAAGATGAGAAGGGAAGGTTATGGAATAATTTTTTTTTAATCATTATAATATGTACTTGGAAGTGGTAACGCATAAGGAGTGTGTTCGGAAACAATAAGCTAGTAAATGTTCAGTAAGAGATCAAGTAGTGGAACAATTGTAGCACTTGATTTTTGACTTCCTACTAAGGAGGTGAATCCCTAGTACTACCTTTGAGGGTGGAGGTGTGAGCCTCTAAACTCCTTTGTTGTTCACAGACATCATACCCTTTCACTTGTTGGTTGAAGAAAATTTTCATATGTCTATATGTGTATATAATTGTAAATATTGTACCGAATAATGTTTATAAATCTCCATAAAAAGTTTGTTTATTTACTAGTTTCGGAAAATGTGGATGTGTAAATGTCATTGTAAATACTACTGAGATATGTTTCAAAATATCCATAAGTAGTATGTTCTCATGTTTTTTAGCTATTTCATATAGTTATAAGTGTCATAGAACACCAAGGATGGTGTTCCCCCAAGGAGAGGGGTTTGTAACAACCCTAGGTTAAATTTCAATGTAATAAATGGGTGTTATAAAAGGAAAAAGTAAAACCAAGGTCAACGGAGATGTATTCCAAGATGAATGGAGGAGGAAATATTATATTGGGATCCACTGTTGTTTATTATTGGCAATGGAAATTGGAATCAACATTGTAGAAGGAAAAAGGAAATAAATGGCAATTAATACAAAAAATAAAGAAAAATAGGAGAGAAGTAAGATGAATGAACATGAATATGCATGCAAAGGAAAATGAAGGAAAAGTAAAGGAAAAGTGAAAGAAAAAGGAGAGAGAACATTCACACGCTCATGGACATTCTAGCATTATCACTTGGACAAGAAGATCAGGATAGAGAACAAGCACTTGGAAGCAAGGAGGACGAAAGAAAGAAAGGAAAGTAAGAGAGCACAAGAGGGAGTTACGACAGCAATAAGTAAGGGAATAAGTTGTGGATTTGTAGTCAAGACTGTGTATGTGTGACTTAGCATGTTGGGATCGATGTGTGGTCTATGCATTATTTTATTGGTCATGTTTTCTATCATTGGCATAGGATTTAACTGGATTGAAAATAATTGACAAATTTACCCCTACCATTTCCCAGATAGCCATGATATAGTGGGTTCCCTTTTTGGGTTAATCTTTGGATTTTTGGTAGATTTTGGATCCTAATTGAGGTGATCTCAAGAAAATTCCCTAGGTTTTTGAGTGGACATGGCTTTCTCCCAGAACACTTGGTATGTGGGTTGAGATAAGAAAATTCACCTATGTATGGTGAAGAAAGTTTTAGGCATCCAAACTTGTTTGGTTTTGCTGATTTTTGTACTAGTTTAGGGGAAATAACTATGGTTTATGGTTGAGGTGGTTTAGCCTATGGATTCCCTAATTGGTTTTTTTCTAGTTTATCGCATGTGATTGCACATTCAAACTTGGAATATAGAATGGGGGTCACGGGCTAAAAGAAAATTTTAGTTTAGCACAATATATGGTCAGCAAGTGGATGGAAGTCCCTGACTTGGTTGGATTTATGCATATGTTATTATGTGTTATTTCTTATTAATATCAATGAAAACATGTATTGGTTACAGTGTTGAATTTATGTATAGTTTTCCATGCCTTAATTCTGGTTAAAAACTAGTTACAGACAACACATAACTCTTCATATATAATGCTTTCTTGTTATGGATCTTGTTCGTGGTTTTATAAGTTATTTAATGATTATATGAATTTAGGAGCTATTATGTTTTTGATGAAGCTAGATTGAGAGGGGAGATGCCTTCTTGATGATTATATGTTGAAATTAAAGAAAATAGTGAATAAATAGCCAGACATGATCTATAGGCAGTTTTTTTGCAAAGTGTTTGTTTAAATTATTATCATGTATTTGGTGAGCTTGAGCAGGAACAAAGCCAAGAAAATTGCATGAAGACTTGTACATGTTATGACATATTTTTTCAAGGATTTGGGCAGTTGGATGATTGTTTTCTTAAGTTTCTAGAGCCAAATCTTGAAATTAGGTACCCTCTTCCTCAGTCACACTGAAGTTGGGTCATCCATGTGGCTACAATTGTAGGGACGATGAGTCATAATTGTTGTTGGAAGCTTGTCGATGTAACAACCCCAAGTTAAAGGTTCATGCAATAAAGGTTAATAAAGGAAAAATAATACCAAGGTCATGGGACATGTATTCCAAGTTGGATGTTGGGAAAATCATTATAGTGGGCATCGCTTCTAATCTATTTATGGCTATGGAAATTGGAAAAGGAATTGGTAAATGGAAAGAGGCATTATATGGAATTTATTTATGAGAAATAAAGGACAACAAGATAAAATGAATGCAAAGAGAAAAAAAAATCTTTCATGAGAGGGAAATTAGGAGGAAAAATAAGGTAAACGAAGAAAATAGAGACATCAATAATAAAAAGGATTAAGGGAAATAGTTCACAACTTTTGTTAGTTTTAGCTTGGGTCAAGAGAGAAAGAGAGAGAGAGAACCAAGAGGAGAAAGAAAGCAAGAAAGAAAAGGAAGGAAAAAAGAAAGAAAAGGACAAGCAAGGAAAGCAACGAGAAGGTTGGATCAACAACTTCAGGAGGAGGATTTTGTAGGTAACAGATTTCATGTGTGATTTCCTAGTCGAGATGTGAATGTATGGTTACGAAATTTGTTTATTTGGTTCATTTGTTGTCATTGGAATGGGTTTTGTCACATTTGACAGTTCTTTCATCCTTGCCTTTCCATTTTCTAGATAACCATGGAGTGATTACATTCATTTTTTGGTTGAGCATTGGATTGTCAGAAGGTTTTGGAACTAGGTGAGGTGGTATCAGGAAAATTTACAAGGGGTGGGGGTGGAGATGGTTTTCTTCAGGAAGCCCTTGAACGGTGGGTGGACAGAGGAAAATTCCTCAAGGTAATTTGAAGGAATTCTAAGGCATCCAAGCTTGTTTTGATTTTGTGATCTCTTGACCTATTTTGTTGAGATCATAGTACTTTGAGGGTGGAGGTGGTTTAACATGTAGATTCCATTGGTTTTTGATGTCTTGGTTTATCACATGAGTTCCCACATTCATTATTGGAATATGGCATGGGGATGATTGGATGAAAGAAAGATTTGGGCATGGGGTCTTCACCGGGGGACCAATACCATATCACATGCATTCATATTCGGGGATATATATTGAGAAAAAAATGACATAATATATTGACCATGTAATAAGGGGTCAAGGGTTTTTATATTAATGGGTATAAAAAATGCAGCTCAAATTTAATGAAAAAATATAAAGGGGTATAGAAATTGTTAATGAAAAAAGTGGATGCCTACAATATCTAGTGAAAGTAGCGGTTTTTTAAATTAGGAAGGTGTATTGGGTTCGTATTACTAGGGGGTTAAATAATGAAATTTTTAGAGGTATTTTCCAATATGTAGTTAAATTAAGGTTATTGTTTAGTATGCCATGAATACATGTGATATGTCAGAAATTTTTTGAGTGAAGCCATTGTGGATTTGGGTCAAATAAATCTATGGTTGGGTGGTACATGGAAGTCCCTGTCTTGGTTGATTTTCACATATGTTAAGAATAACTATTTTCATATTGTGATTTATTAGTATTTGTAATTGTGATAATGTTTATTTGATGGTTGTTCTATCATGGTTAATATCCAAGTTATATGTTGGTTATGAGCATGATTTATGATATGTTCTAGCTATGGATCTTATTATGATTTCATAAGTTGATGAATGGTTAATTAATGGGTGGTCTAGCAAGTGTTGTTGTAGCTACTTGATGGGGAATTATACCTTCTTGGTGATTATCAACAAAAGTAAAAGTATTTATACTCAAATATGCATTCATAACCTACACCTAACATGTTTACTATGTGTTTGACGAAATGTCTAGTATGTTCTAGTCAGTTTAGGTCAAGTTATGGATTCAAGTTTGAATTTTTATCATTATCATTGTGAGAAATATGATTCTAGAAAGTTACAAGAAATTCTTGGGTAGTGGTATAGAGGCTAGCCTAAAAAAGTGGCTCAGATTGCTGGACCATAGGCACTGAACTAAAGAGTTTAGGCCATAACCACATGGAGGCAAGCTTGTGAGTGCAGTTATAACCTGATAACCACATGGAGGCAATTTCAAGGGTGTAGTGGTGGGTATAGGTGAATTAAGCAATGTTCCAAATCATGTATTTACCACCTAGGGTGTTTCTTTAACTCCTCGGTGATCTGTAGTCCATTTAGGACATCATTTTGTGGTTAGTTTATAGGCCCCAGTTCCTTAACTGGAACTAGGAGGCTGCAACATGTCATGGTGGCACTCTAACTCACATTTACCTAGAAGGCTTTGAAACGTGAGTAAAGTTGTGGAGTGGCGTGTTACCATAGCCACAGTGACTAGCCTTTGTTCATGTCAATGGGTTGTAAAACCTAGTTGAAAATGTTTCAAGATAAGGGAAAAGGTCACCATTGGAATCAAGTTGTTAAGGGTTAGCTTAGGTTTTCCCAAACATTACATTAAGGGTTGGAAAAGTTTGGCAAGTTAGGCTCGATTGATGTAATGACATCGTAGAATTTGGGTCAAGCATAGTAACTCTTTACTCATGTTTACCCTCTTGAGATTGTAAAAGTAGGTAAATGTGGGATGGGGTATTACACCAATCATGAGCATATTGAAATTAATTCCATTACATAAGCCTAGTTGTCAAAATACTTTTAAATGTTTATGGAACAACTTGTTCATAGTTTTGATTAAATCCAACCTTTCAGATTTCTATCTAATTCCATATTCAGGGGAATGCCTAGATTCTTGAGAAGAATGGTGTGGATTAGAGAACGGGAAAATGCAAGGATATAAATAATGATATATGTGTGGGAATGTTCTGGAGTTGGTTGGAACCCGAGTTGCACAGTCAATGTTAGAATTGTTTTGTTCTAGAGTGATGTTCTTATATTCGATGTTGTGATTCTAATTAGGATTAATGTTCTCTAGAGAAGGGGTGAATGTGCATGAAACCCGAGTTGTGTAGTTAATGTTAGAACAATTCTATTATGGAGTGGGAGTGCTACTGTGACACATGCCATCATTGGAAAACAATCGATTTGTGAAATTAATGTGAGTTTGACTATACTCAGGAGTGATTCTAGTCACATTGCTTACCTGCATGCTAGTGTTTTGAGATTTGATCAACGAGATTATGGAATTTTCGCTGGTGTAAGGAGAGTTATGGTTTATGATGAGTTAGTTCGGATCCATGTGGAGTCTACGTATTCTGCTGGAGTGATTTGTGAGATGTTATGACTACTGATTTGTGAGATGTTGTGACTACCAAGGATGTTGATATTTGAATCCATAGCTGTTGTGGTTGAGATATCTATGATGTGATGGTTGTTAAGGATGGAGCTCGATTTGATCATCATGGAGTTATGCAAGCCTAAAAGAGTTATGAAATAAGAATCAACATTTTTGTGTCAGATTGGATCCAAGGATATTTTTGTGATATATATAGGAGAGTATATTTGAGAGTTGATAGTTTGCGGGATGGCCTTGATTATTCAAGAGTTTAGGTGGTGGAAAGAAGGATGCCCATAATGCACGAATTTTAACGTTTCCCTGAGTTTCTTAAATTATTGTTGGGGTTGCCTTTCTTAAAGTAAATGATATGCTGGGCTCTTAGGAGTGCATATAGTTCTTTGGATGAATTAAGAATTAACACATGTTAATTAGTAAATCATATCATGTGACAATGGGATAGTGAATAAAGAAAAGTTTATGATTTATAGCGATAGGGAAGTATATGTGTAGAAAATTAGAAGACATATACGTGTGTAAATGAGGTAAAGTGTCGAGTCCCATACTATTAAACAATTGCAAAATATTAGATGGATATGTGAAATGAGAAGGTGGGGTGTTGTACATGGAATCACCCTCTGAAGTATATAATCATTTATATGATGATTTCTTGTTAATAGTTGTGAGATTCATAAAAATGCCTCAAATCAAACATCCAATTGTGGATTTTTGAAGAAGGAGATATGAATAAAGGGGGTAAAATACATTCCATGATAAGTAAGTAATATGCAATTGTTACACTAATCACTCAATTGGTGTAAAATACCTCCTTGTACATATGTTTTCTGTTAACGAAGAACCTTGTTGCAAAGATAATTGGAAAATACTTGAAGCTAAATGCAAATAAAGCTTCAAATTATAATGGAAGAGTGACTTTACCTATGTATGGGAAGTAAGTCAAAGGAAGGAGTCTATAAAAATATTGTGGATACACTCAAAATAATAAGCATAATGTACATTAAAAAAAATAATATAGACAAAGTGAAGTATCTAGAGAAGTCAAGAAATGGAATGGATCGAGAACCTTGTAATACATCATGTGAAATATATAGTTTATTGGTATACCTAAGGAAGCCATTTGGGCACACTTAATGATAACCTTTGTCAAATTTCAATGGGAAAATAGAACAGTTAATATTACAAAAATATATTTGTGATTGTGAGTTGATTGAGATTAGCTTGGGTAATTGGTGGGAATGGTTGGAATCATTTTCACCAAATCAAGCATTAGAAAATTATATGGCAGACATCGTCAATGATGAAAATTTAATATAAAAACTTATATGTCAACAATATAACTCATTTATAAACAAGTTCAATGCAACAATAATCGGCTGGCACCAGTAAGTTGTATTTCATGATTGATGAATACAAATTGTTAAAGGAATTAATGAAATTCCTCATTAAGTAGTCCCTTTATGAAGGGAGTCACAAAAGGACTGCCTAAAATATTATAATAATTGGCACAAACAATTAGCATGGATGATTGCAAAACTTAAGTAGAATTTCTCGACAAGGTTCTTATTTAAATAAGTAAAAAACCCGAGAAAAATGGGGGTAAGTTGTGATAAAATCTCACAATAACCTATGATAAAAAGGAGATTAGTCTCAAGAAGAGTAAAACAAGAAGTATAATTGAAAGTTTTAAGTTTAAAATGACTCAATAATAGTATCTTGGTTACTCCAAGAGACCAAATAAACATGGAACCATATCGTAACAATGTCACTAGTACTTGGAAAGATACAAGCGTTACACCAAATATACTAAGTATAAAGTGAGAAAGATTAAAGGAAATTTCTAGAATATATAAATTTACTAGCTAGGGAATGAAATGGCCCTAAAATATAAAAGAGGAATCAAGTTAGATTTTGAATTTTCTATACTTGGTGTACAAAAGGGGCTCAAGATTGATGTGAGTTTAAGACTTGTAACACTAAATCATGCAATGATTTTCTAATGGGTATATTTTATAACTGCATTGTTATTGGAAAGGTTATGTTTGATTGAAATCGAGATGACAAAACAATTCTGATTGGATTAAATGGGTGCTAATTGTAACTCTAACATATGAGTATTTGATCTATGTTGGTATATCGGGATAAACACAAAAAGATGTAGGATAGATTTCATGGGAAATCTACCAGAGCTACTATATATATATATATATATATATATATATATATATATATATATTATATATATATATATATATAATATATATATATATATATATATATATATATATTATATATATATATATTCGATAGATAATTAAGGTTAAATGATATTAGTCATAAATTGCAAGGGGAAATGTGTGAACCTAGACTTTGCTAGTTGAGGTTTAAAAGAAAAAAAAAACTTTGGAAAAAAATCATAAGCTGAAAAAGAGCATAGGAAAAAATATGTATATATATGCATGTTAAGATACACACAACAATGAATGTGTATATTAAATAATTTGAGGATTCTTTTGTCCTAATTTGATTTAAATGATTGAAATTGGATAAAGGTAAAATATGATCAGTAACAGGTAGATAGTTGATTAAGGTGACTAAGGAAATGTGGCATTAACAAAAAGTAAGTTGTCATACAGAAAATGTGGGTAGTATATTATAAGAAATACTACCTAATCCTATCATCATGTGATATTCGAACATGGATACAATAGCATGCCACCAGTCAATGTTACCCCAAATAACTACTTTAAGGAACTCCAATATAACTTGTATAGATACAAATGAAATTTCCTCAAATGGTTAATTAAAAGAAAGTATGCTTACAAAATCAATATGTCAAGATAACCAAACTAACATGCTATGTTAAGGAAGCTAAAAGGCACAAAAGGTGCAAGGGGGAAAGGACCCCATATCTGGGGCACATACAACCGAAGATACCTTAATAAATTATTTGCGAAATAGAAATGAATGCAAAACCCAACAAGAGAGTTATGAGAAACTCATGGTCGAGGAATGTCAGAGACATACGATTGTAAAATTTGGTGATATATTTTCTTATTATCATTTTTTATTTTAAAGCATGTTTCACTACTCTTGGTTTTGCCCTTCAATTGTAATAATTATTTCTTTTAATATTGCCTTGTGCTTTTGGCTGATGGTCTACTAGGAATGATCAGAAAGAAAAGAATAAAAAACATTGAGGTATAAAACTCTAATAAGGACTTGTGTGCAGAACAATGAATAGGATAATTAAGCGAGCGTGACTAGGTCTAGTTGAAGAAAGGACATGATAATATTTGTTGTAAAAGAGGTAAGTGGAAGAATTGTCCTAGAATTTTGGTAATGTTTTCCTATGGCATATTTGATATCATGGAATTATGATGGTTCCCAAAGGATAAATCATTGGTTCTGAGCCATCATGGGGATGAGATAAAGAAATATTCCATCTACTTATGAAAAGACTAAGGAGACGACGATAACTAGTATGATTACTATGTGAATGGTGTAATTTTATTATTAGTTACTCCCATGTCAAGATAAAATTATTGTCCACAAGATTTTATAGGTCAAAGGTAGTAGAATAACCTACTATTGAAGGAAGTGAATAACATGTTGTGAACCAATATAGAGGAAAATAATTATACTAGATTAACATATTGAGTGTGAGACGGTCAATACGCATACAAGCACAAAAGGAATAAATTTAATGAATCCACATGGAAGTAAAATTACATATACATTTCATCAAAAACCTATAATGTGGGATGATAAAGGCCAAAACTGAAGGAACGTTGAAAAGTCAATTCTTTGTTTGGAATTAAAAGAAGATAAAAATCAGCCATATTTTAAGTTTACTTGGACAAAATAGAAAACAATATAGCGACATTGAATATGGAAGGAAACGGAAGTATCATAAAATTTAATATTGTATCACTAATGCATATGTAACATGGAATTAAGATAAGATACCTAACATGATAATACATTATTTGAAATCTATCATAAAATACAAGAACATTAAAAGGTTTCTAAAATATTACAAGTAGTGCAATTGGAAGTGGTACTTCCATGTTGTAAAATTTATAGTGGGACCATATGATCGGGTCCTTATCGATTGGAATAACCATTGTGTAAGACAAAAGGGTTTTATTTCTATTGTTTTTGAGGTTACTATAATGCTAGTAATTCTTATTAAGTGTAAGTGGCTAACCCTTGTTGGGTTGTGATGCATGTTTATGACAATTGATGGGTACATAAATAACAACTGATGTTGTTTGTAATAAAGTTGAAATGATATATATGCATTATTAAGTTATGATTGAGGGAAACTAATGACAACCATAATGATTATAGATGTAGGTCAAATAAGGTAGAGAATTCCTGGTCGAACCACTTCATATTCTCAATCGAAGAGAAATCATGCTATGAAAATAAGCTATTACCCAAGTTAAAGTGAAAGGGAAGCACTTTAGCTGGAAGAGGTGACCTAGGAAGATGAGGAATTTGTGAGAGAAGCATATCCTAGCTTGCTATCAAAGGCTAGGGACAAACACGAAGGATGGTGTTTCGTTTGAGTGAGGGAATGTAATACCCCTTAGTGAAAAGTAAATATTTGACTTACTTTTACTAAAGTAATTTGGAAGTCTACCTAGCATGAATAGGTAATACTTATTTCTAATATTACTAATTGGAATCGTTTATGATTTACTGAAGAATTAATAAAGATAAAAGATACCAAGTGAGAGCTTCACATACCATATAGTTAAAAGACAACTATTTCTTTACTTAAAGATAAATTATCTCAGCTAGGGTAAATGGAGCCAAGAGGGTGAGAGTGAGAAAGGTTGAGGAGACCCAGAGACTTAGAACCTTGTTGGAGGAGGTCTGATAAAGGAAATGAAATTGATTCCTCAAATAAGAAATTGTTGATGAGCGATAAGATACATCTACAGAAAAGTATTCTGGAGTTGGTACCATGTTATAACTATGAGGTATGAATAACCACGACAAATCTATTGTTGTCAAAAAATAGTAGGTGGACCATTGTCGGTCCCTATCAAATTAACTATTCTATAAGTGGACTAGCTCGGGGGAGGGGGAGTTGGTAAAGGTACCAAAACTAATTGGTTGGGAGGAGTAGTCTTTTCTCTTGGGTAATCTTATGGTAGCCTAGCTATATTGAAACTAGATACCTCTTTTTTTGTTGTGTTAGTTTTTGTTAGAGTGAAAACAATTATTTCTATGTTTGTTATCTTATTATTGGGTGACAATGGGTTTTCATGAATCATTATTAAATATTGAAAGGATAAAAATGTTTCAATATTTTTTATTTAATATATGTGTGTGTGTGTGTGTTAATTACTAAGCAATTTTAATAAATAAATCCACATGCTAGGTTAGTCCGAAGATGAAATGGGTCTTGGCTTATTAGCCTAGAATAGTCTAGAGCACAACTAATAAAATTTGGATAGGAATGGTGGTAGGTTCCTAGTAGGAATCCGCTAAGGAATTCTAGATTTAATTTATTAAAATTATATACATGGTGAGCACTAGTATTACAGCACTAATGTTACAACTCCTGGGTTGCCTTCTTTACTCTTATCATCTCGGTTGTTCGTAACAAACTTGGAAGTGACAGTGTTGTATGCACAAGTACTAGCTCTTACTACAGATTATAACTTGGTCAGCCAGCGCAAGATCACTAGGAGCTCAAGCCAACTTCTATTGATTCTAGAAGAAGCTCTAAATGTGATGAAAGGAAAGAAAGATAGATGCTATTCTAATTGCAGAAAGGAGAAAGACTAAAATGTAAAGCAAACCAAGTAAATCCTACCTAACCAAATAATCCTACTTTTGCAGAAAACACTATGAAAACCATGGAAAGAATGCCATCTATCTATTCAAAGAAGAAAACAAAATCTATCTAAGAAATTTCTTGAAGTAAATGAGAAAAAAATCATCTTTTTGGATTTTTATGTATTTTTATCTGAATTTGACATCTATGTGATTTATTGTTTGTGAATGTGGTAGTGAATAGGCATTGTTGAAAGGAGGTTTTGGGGCTTGAGAGGATGTAGGATGGTGTGGTTGGGGCCTAGGATGTCTCAGGTGACCTTCTGGAGGCTTTTCCCACACTCAGCCTTCAAAATAAAGCCTACAGGAAAATCTATAGGAGGACACAAGAAATCTACAAGAGGAAAAACAATGTTCTATAGGAGGCCTATAGGAGGAGGCCAAGAGTAGTTTTGGCTGTTTTGAGAGTGTAAGAGAGGGTGGAAAATATGGATGAAGGTTGGAATGAAGTGTTAGGGGACCTAGGTTCTACCAAGAATAATTAGGAAAGTGAAAGATGATTGTATTTTCGCAAGGAGAGAGGAAGGAATTCTATGGAGAATGTAGGAAACTGAGGCAGAATTGAGGGGAGACTTGGGCAACTTATAGAGCATGGATCAGATGGAGGATGGGATGGATGATAAGTTGATTTGTTGTGAGAAGATATCTGTTGCATAAACAATTGACAATGAACCAATGAGATGAAGCAAGTGATGAAATAAGTGCATCTAGAAAAACAAAGTTTTGCATCAAGCTTATCTAAACTATGATCTACGAAAGGAAATGTTGATAACTGCTGCAAGAAATGAAAGCATGAAAGAATAATATGGTAAATAAAAAAATGAGCATGATGGAGAAGTTCTGAAGCAAAGCAAACTAAACTATTAACCAACTAGAAAGCTATAAACACTAGAAGTCCTATGAATGAGGGAAATCTGTGTTTTCGGGGCAGCAAGAGGGTCTTTGCCTCAAATCATGGTCCCAAAGGGAGGAAGAGAGGCGAAGGCACTATTTCTAGCCTTTTGAATCTTTTCTTTACACTTCTTATCCTACTATAGAAAGCACAAATCAAAGAAAACTACTGAATCATCAAAAGCAACCTATTCTTAACCATGAAAGAAATACATCTAACAACAATTTAATCTACAACTGAAATAAAAAATTCAAATACAAGCGAAGATGAGATTGGCTACTTGGAATGGGACCTAACCGAAGAGATTTAGCCCTCTGAGGTAATTCAGTGATAGCTCAAAAAGGATTCCATCTTTATTTCCAAAATCATAGCAAGATTACAAGAAACTATCAAAATAATAAGCTCGAAGATGAGCAGAGTTTACTTAAGAAAAAGTACAAAGAAACTGCAACAAAAATCTGGCCCTAGTGAGGCCTTATGCCTCTCTACTTATACAATTGAAGCTACCAGTAGCTTACTAAAAATCAGGGAGACTTGGCTACCACAACTTGAGATAATCATCAGTCATCCTCCACTTGCTCAACTGCCTACTAATTCATGACTTGGATGCTTGTGCTCCAAACTGAATGAAGGAGAATTTGAAGTGAGGAGAAATAAATGAGGGGGACTCCCTCCTATAAGTCCTCTCCTTTGTCCACTTCAAGTTACTACTGCCATTTGTCCATTGGATCCTTGACTTTGACCACAAAATTAATCAATAATCTACATTAAACACATATTAGACCACATGGCATCATAACTAACTCAACTCACTCTATAAGCATAAATATAATTAGAAAATTATACAATAAGCTAAGAGAATGGTTTATTTGACTAGGTTTGGAGGTAAAATGAACCCATATAATTACCGATTTATGAGGCTCATCATCACCCCCTACTGAAAGTGTTGCTCATCCTCTGAGAAACCTAGTCCATCTCCTCAACTTTTATGGCCCTGGTGGCCTCCCTAGCATCACATGCTTCTGATGTGGTCTCCTCCTCCTTGTCATAGAATCCTTCCTTCCTATCTATTTCTTCCCACTTCTCCTGCTCTTCTTCCTCTCTTCTACCTTCCAACACGCCTATCAGCAGTGGGGGACTCAATTTAAGGTCAATCCAATTGACCTTCAACCTCTACATGGAGTGCTTATACATGGGTACTCTCTTTAATGCCTCCCTCATCCTCAATGGGGAATGATATTCCCTGATCTGCAGATTGTGTGGTAAGCTATTCCATCTCCTCATACATGAATGTACACAATCATCCCCAAGTAACCTTTCCATATCCTCAAAATGTGCAATGGCTTGTGCTTGATCACGTATATATCTAGGGGCAATCTAAGGATTATGGGCAAGCAAAGTATGTGTGCTTATGAGTGCCATGGGATCTAATGGCTCAACTCTAATCATTAATGGCTCATTCTACTCCTTTATCATCAACCTTCTTATTTTTGCTACCCATAACTCTTTATGGTTCATCCATGAGGCCATGGCCATTAGTTGTAGGTCCCCTAGCCTAGCATTGGGGTCCCATACATTCATGTCTGTGAGGGCCATCTTATGTAGGTAGAATTTTTCCATCTTTGCCTTATCTTCTGATGTGCTTTGGCCATACAGGTCCATAAACTGCATGCAATCTTGGAAAGGCATGGTGCCTCTTTATGCTAAAGTCTTTATTTGAAATTTCAACCATTTGCCCTTGAGATACAGGCCATAGGATTTTGTTGGTTTCCCACATTGTGATGCCTCCATGGACCAGCTAGCCATGCATGCCAGTTGGGTCTCTTTCTCTTGTAGCGATCTTCTTAACAATTTATTTTCAGTTTCAAGGTGGCTCCTTGTGATTTCTTGTCTATGTCGGGCAACACTTAACTCTCTTCCCATTTCTCTGAGTTTGTTCTCCATATGTCCAATATCCTAAACCCCTTTGGATTTGGCTATTTGCATCCATCTATGGGTCCTTATCCTTTCCTTCTCTAATTGAAAGAATAGAGGAATTGCAAATTTTTGTGGAATGATTCTTCCCTCCTTAAGAAGACTATAGTAGGAGCCAAGACTTTGCTGGGGATCAGGTTCTTGTAGCTCTGTTTCTTCCTCCTTTCACTGTGGCTATCCTTCTACCCTTCTCTCAAGTTCTTGGTCTCCTGTAGTTTTGATAGGGTCTCTTGTAGAACTATTTGTGCCTCCTGTAGGACTATTTTTTGGTCCTATAGTTCTACCTTTTCTTTCCATGTGGGGGATCTAGGAGTTCCCCTTTCATATGTGATAGGCGTCTTGGAAGGGGATTGTTTTCCTTAGGTAGAGGGTGAATCTTCAATAATAATTTGCACTTTTGAAGAAGGTCAGGGTTTCCCTGATTTGATTCTTGCACTCTTCCTATCCTTGAAATACATTGAGGTCTGCCTCTTCCTTTTCTATTTTGGCTTAATTGGTGTGCTAAGGGTAGCTGCTGCCTCTCTTTCCAGGGTCTCAGGGGACACTTTTGTCTTTCCTGCCTCTTTTTCTGTCACTGTTTTCTCTCTTTCCTCTTGCTATGTTTCTTCAACTTTCTCCTCCTCTATCTTGGTTTCTTCCTTCTTCCCTTCTTGTTCTTATAACTCACCATTTTATTCACCTTCTCCCCCTTGGTGCTCTTCCTCCTCATTGCCAGTAGGACTGATATCATAGGTCAAGGTCTTTATGTCACCTTCAGTTGTTTCTGAAGATTTCCCATGCTAAAGGGAGTGTAAATGTATGGAGGGCTTCTTCAACTAAAATTTTGATTAACCCATTGTGAGCTAGCTGCTTTGGATTTCCTACTTTTACTTTAGTACAAGAGTCAATGAGGGACTGCAGGAGGAAGTACGGGATGTTGAGCTTATGAGGGGTTGGAGTGTCCATGCCATACCTTAAGTCATGAAGGATTCTAAAGTCATACCCATAGACAATACTGTACCTCCCCTCATAGGAAATATACTTGATTATTTGATAGCTAACCTCATCCCAAGGATATGGTACAATAGCCCTTATTATGCCATTTTTATCTTCTATAGGGATTTCATTGTTTTGGAAGAAGTTTTTCTTAGCAGCTTGGCCAATTAGTTTGTCATCATTGTTCCAAGGCAATCCAAGAGGAAGGGTAGTGACCCTACTGATAAATTCAGGGGTTACCTCCATGGAAATGCCTCTAAAGGTGACAGTGACATGTGTTTTGGTGTGAGGGACTAGAAACTGGGCAAATTCTTGAGCAATTTGCTCATCAAACCCTTGGAATTTCTCAAAAAGTTCATCCGATTTGCTCTTGTGAAGATGTCCACTACTTGGGGATGCGCATGGAGCCTGGAGGAGTTGGTCAGATCCTTCCCCTTAAAACCTCCTGTAATTTTTTTATGCTTCTTTTGGAAACCAAATGGGTAGAAGGAGACAAGAATTTTTGAAGAAAAATAGAGAAATAGAGAGATTGTGTTTTTTCAGGAAATAAGCTGAAATTATGTTATGTATTTCCTCCACCTAAAGGTTTTATATCCTCCTCAAGATTTAACCATTGCTTGCATATTTTGATATTCAATGGGGGTATGCATAGAACCTACCTCCTTAGCTCAAGAATTGTGTTAAAACATGTGTTTTCTCCCTTCAAAATCACTCACTGGCCCTCTCATAGAACATTGTTGTCCCTCCTGTAGAATTCTTGTAGGTTCTCCTGTAGAACTTATAAGTGCTCCTATAGACAATGAAGAGAGTGGGAATATGGGAGAGATCAATGGAGAATGATGGTTACAAGGTTATGGGGGCACGAGGAGATTTCAAGAGCGGAGTTTCGAGGAGAGAATGAAGGAAAAGGTGATGAGAGTGCTTAGGGAGGAGTACTTATTGTTGTTTATGGATATTTCCGGTGATGGAGGGTGAGCTTACCAAGTGTATGTTGGCCATATTCAGACCATTGGTCCCTACCTACCTTATCATCATGGTCCTTTCCTCGTGGTCATCCCTCATGATTACATCGGAGTTCACACTTCCTTCACTAATTGTCCTTGACATCTTTCCTGAGTTAACTGTGCGCACATGTGGGTGACATATTGGGATGAGTGGAGTCAACTAGTTGAAGGTGGCCAAGTTTATTGGCCACCTTTCCCTAATTCAACCTCAACCATCTTTTTTCTATTGCATTCTTTCTAATTACACAAATGCAAATAGAGCGGGTTAGTTACTTACCTGAGATTCGAATGTATTTGTTGTGAAGGTTGTGGCTCTTTCTCTCTGTTGCATGCCTTTGCTTCCTTTGATGCATGCTATTTTCTTGCTGATGTGTGGCTATGGTTTGTGTAGGTTATTCTTTGGCTGGATATGATCTGCAGGAGTCTTATTCAACCTTCATATTTTCAACCTCTTGCTGTTGATGTTGAATTTTAATGGGATGAGTTGCTACAAGAATTCCTACAGGAGCTCATGTAGCTGCTTCTCCCTTTGAAACTTCAGCTTCTTTCTGTGTTTGGAGCTATGAGGATGACGCCATAGATGTAGATAGAGATATAGAGGTATTAAGTAGGCCTTAGGTGAGGTGGTTGGTGTTGTTTCCTTTCTTATTTTTGTCTTTTCTTCGTTTTCCTAAAAAACCATTTTTTTTGTGTTCTTCTTGGGCAGGAGGAAGAATGATGCTTGGGATATGATGCAGGCTTGGAGATGATGGCAGGGATATTTGAATATTACAGGAGGATTTATAGATCTTTTATGAAGCTTCGCTATCCCTCAAACTGCCTTTTGTATCCATTTCTAGCTCTTTGTAATTCCTACAGGAGCCTCCTATAGAAAACATAAAGCCTCCTATAGAAAACATATTTTTTGAAAAAGAAGCACAATGAGGTGAAAAGAATGCCAAGAATGACAGAGAAAGGTGTAGGAAGGTAGGATAGGTGCTGGTATTGGTTTCATGGCTCCCTTGGCAGCTTCTGCTGCTTCCTGTAGTCCTCCTGCAAACCAGCAATGCAACTGGAAATTCATTTTTCTTTTCCTCTTTCTTTTTGTTGAAATCAACTAGGGCACTTTGGGAGGTTTTCACCCTAATTCCCTGCCCTGGGTGCCTCCAAGGGAGGTTTCCACCCAAGGATATTATTTTTCTCTTTTATTTTTTGACATCAGTGGGCTGCCTCAGAAGAGATTTTCAACCCAAATGATGGGACTCAAGCGCCTCATGGAGGTTTTCACTTGGGCCCTTATTCTTTATTTTTTCTTTTTCTTCAATGAGTGGATGAAGTGGAGGCCAAGATATGGTCCACTACCATCACTGTTTTATTCAAATTTTCAATGAACTCTCACTTGGAGAGGGGTTTCTTGTAGACTTTCAATTGATGTCCATTGACAAGCATGGGGATGGCTTCATCATCAATGGTTCTGATCAGAACTAAACCATTGTCATTGCATTTCTCCATAGTATAGGGTCCCAACCACCTTGTCCTTAGCTTTCCCTTAAAATCTTTTTATCTTCAATCATAGAGTAGTGCCCAATATCCCTCTTGGAATTGCTTCTCCTTGATGTTGTTGTCATGCCATATCTTTCTCTGAAGCTGAACTACCTTTGCATGGAGAAGGCCCTACATTCTGTGTTCATCCAATCCATTGAGTTGGAGTAATCTTTCTTTCTGTGTATGGATGAGGTCAAGGTCTAGCTAACCTACCATCCTTAGGGTATTGAATTCAAATTATATTGATAGTAAATCCTTCTTCCCATAAACTAGCTCATAGGGTGTGAACCCTATAGTGGTCTTCCATGTTGTATTATAGGCCCAAGTGGCCTTAACTTATCTGTCCGCCCAGTCCTTTCTGCTGCTTCTCACTACCTTTGTTATCCTTTCTAATGCTTTGTTAGTGACCTCCACATGTCCATTGGCTTGTGGATGGTAAGGGGTTGAATTCCTGCGCTTGATTCTATGATGTGTGAGCAGGTCTTCAATCAGATTGGAGGTAGACTGACTACCTTGAACCGTGACCAATTCTCTTAGATACCCAAACTTGTAGAATATGTTCTCTCTCAAAAATTCAGCTACTTTTTCCTCTGTCGCTGCTTTGATCGCTTTTGTCTCTACCCATTTTTTCAAGTAATCGGTGCACACAATTATCTATTTCATCTGCTTTGAAGGAGGGCTGATAGGACCCACAAAGGCAATGCCCCACTTCTCAAATGGCTCAAAGGTCACTTGAGGTTGCATGGGCATCTCATGATTTGGAGTAGGTTTCTCCATCCTATGGCACTGATCACATTGGCTATTATATCTTCTCACATCCTGACAAGGAGTGGGCCAGTAGTAGCCTGCTTGCCGTATCTTGAAGGCAATTCTTTTTGCTACAAAATGACCTCCACAAGGCCCGTCATGGCAGGTTAGGAGGATGTCAAAGGCTTCCTCCTCCCTGATACATCTTCTCAAGATCTAATATGGGCCAAGTTTGAAGATATTTCCCCTAATCCAGGTGAAGGAGGTGCTTTTCCTCACTATCTTGCTCTTCTCTTTTGAGGACAGATGTGGTGGAAACTGTGCTGAAACCAAGTAGTTTTATATATCAGCAAACCATGGAGAGAGTACTGAGATAACAAATAGGTGTTCATCTAGCATTTGGTCATCCCTCCTTCCTTCTTCACCTGTAGGAAAATTTACTCTAAACAAAAAATTAGCAAAAACATTTTCTTTCCCAAGCTTATCAACAATGGTCAGATCAAACTACTGTAGTAAAATCAACCATCTAATAATGCGAGCATTCACATCTAGTTTAACATTAAATATCTAATTGCAGGATGATCAGTGTGCACAAAAGTTTGATAGCCTGTGATATAATGTCTAATTTTTTTTAAAGAATGCATGATAGGAACAAGCTCCTTCTCGATCATTGTATAATTTAACTCTGCCTTTGACAAGTTTTTGCTTATAAAGTATATGGCATAAGGTAACTTTTCATCATTTTGTCCCAAGGCTGCTCCTATTGCTTTGTTCGAGGCATCTGTGTAAATGTGGAAAGGTAGGGCCCAGTTTGGGCCTCTCATAATTGGGGCAATCAGAAGCTTGATTTTCAAGGTATCTAGGGATTCTTGACAGTTTTCTAACCATATAAACTCAACATCTTTACCTAAAAGGCAAAACGAAGGAGAGGCTAGCTTGCTGAAATCTTTAATGAATCTCTGGCAATACCCTGCTAAGCCTAGGAAACTTCTGACATCTCTCACCTTTTGAGGAGGTGGGACCCTTTGGATGATGGAAATTTTGTTGGGGTCCACCTACAATCCTTGTTGAGATATTGCATGACCTAGCACGGTCCCTTCAGTCATCAAAAATTCACATTTTTCCATACTAAGGGATAGGTTCATCTCAATACATTTGTCAAGAATTTTTCCTAGATTAGATAAGGCTTCCTGAAAGTCAGAGCCATAAGGAGTAAAGTCATCCATGTATATCTCTACTTCATCATGAACTAATTCAGAGAATATACCCAATACCACTATCTGGAAAGTGGCAGGGGTGTTACACAAATGAAAAGGAAGAACTCAGTATGCAAAGGTACCACAAGGGGCAAGTGAAAGTTTTATTATCTTGGTCTTCCAGGCTGCTCCGAATTTGATTGTACCAACTAAACCCATCTAGGAAAGAGAAAAATTTTTACCCTGCTAGACCATCTAACACTTGATCTATGAAAGGTAAAGGGAAATGGTCCTTTTTAGTGGCTTTGTTCAATTCCCGATAGTCGACACAGATTATCCACTTACCATTTTTCTTTGGTACTAGCACCAAAGGAGAGACCCATTCATTGTCAGAGATGGGATAGATGAATCCTGCATCTAGCGATTTCTCTATTTCTTCCTTAACAATATCTTTAAGTGCTGTATTCATCCTCCTTTGAGGCTACCTGATTGGCTTGCAATCCTCCTTGATGTATATATGATGAGTACATACTAAAGGGTGCACTCCCTTCATCGCCTTATAACTCTAGGCACAGGCATCTAGGTGTTTTCTTAGCACGCAACACAGTTCCTTATCCTAGGAAGTGGATAGGGATGCATTGATCTTCAAAGTTCTTTCTGGGCCAAACTCCATATTCTTAACACGAAGAGAGGTGGAGTCGACTGCACAGAGATTAGTTGAGGGGTTGGTTTGGCTTTCTCTTACTATGTTTTGTAATGGTGATACACTGGGAGGTGGATTTTGAATTAGATTTTCAATCATATCATCCTCATCTTGTTGTTTCCCCCCATGGCGATTCCTAATGCACAAAGCGATGAAGAATAGACTTCATCCTTATCTTCCTCCTCCAATGAGAGAGGTAAATCATCTAGCAAGGGTTGGACAAGAGGATATATGACTAATTGCTTGGACATATTCCTATTCTTTATGGTCATGTTCCCAGCTTGACAGTTGATGTAGGCATCGAGAGTAGCCAACCAACGTCTTCCTAGAATGAGACGATACACAGTGAGCTTTGACTTTGGCTGGAGAACTAAGAAATCAGCAGGGTACTCCCAAGAATCAATGGAGACCATCACATCTTCTACAATCCTCTCACGGGTCATGGTGGAGCTATCTACAAGCTGTAGTAGGGTTGTGGTCTTTCTCAAGGAGCCCTAGAGGTTGAGTTTGAGCATTCTATCCTTTTTCATCACATTAATGGAAGCTCCTAGATCAATTAAGGTGTGTGGGCTCATGGTGCCATTGATGTGGACATCAACTATTGGTCTTCCACGGTCTAGATATTTTGGACAGATTACCTGCCCTAACATCAGGTCGGACAGTTGTCCTATGACATTGATGGTTGGGACATCTCTCTTACACCTTCCTGGATGCCTGAAGCACTTCTCTTTGACCAACTTATTGTAGATAGGCACATCTTTTATAGCTTGGAGAAGTGCTATATTCACACATAAATGTTTCAATTCTCCCAGGAGTTCATTTAATTTTGGGGTAGGTTGGACTATTGCACATAGTCTCTCAGGAAAGAGTGGAATTTCTTTAAGTTCACTTTCCTCTTTATCTTCCTCAACCTCTCTAGGTGGAGGCTGGCTATCTAGGAGAACTTTCCAAGACCGCAAGTTAATTTCCTGCATCTCCACAACATAAGTCAGGCATGATGGTTCCCCACTATACACTTGTTGAGCCTGTTTTTTGTTTGGATTCAGATTTGGTTGGGTAGGCATCTGGGGTTGCTTTGGTGGAGCAGGAGGTAATGATTGTGGTTGGACAGGTGTTGGAGAAAAAAGAGTAGGAGGAGATTTGTATTTTCACCTCCACCCCTAATGAGATGCATTCCACTGAGGCTACGGCAGAGCATAGGGTTGAAATGAATGGGTGGCTAGTTGAGCATGATATGGAGATGTGAAGGACCAAGGAGGAGGTATGTACTAGGAAGGATGAGTAGGGGGCCCCCAAGAAGGTATGGAAGTGACTTGGTTGGGGTTGTAGAATGCTTGTGATGTCCCTTGCATCCCCTGCTGATATGGTCTAGGTCCATGAAGCCTCCTTTGGTTTATGTAATAGAGTTGTTCAGTGACTCCCTCAGCCTCTTTATATATAGCTTTAAGTCTGGGTAAGGAAGGACACTTGTCTGTAGAATGATTTTCGTCACAGACTGAACAAACTTCTATAGAGTTCAATGGGCATTAATTCTGAGGATGCCTCTTGGTACATCTAGGGAAAAAAATGGCCAAAGCCCTCTCTGCTTCTGCTTGTTTCCTTTTGATATGTAAGGTATCCATTTGCATGGCAAGAGTCTGCAACAGCTCACTCTTGAAATCTTCCAGCGTGTTTCCAATTTCTCCTTTAACGAATGAGCTAGAGGAAGGGGTACTAGCTATGGTTTGACTCCCCTTACCTTTCTTTCTAGCTACTCTAGAATGGTTTCTAAAAATAGATTTTATGTCCTCATAGGATAGTTGGTAGACGTCTCCCCCAGCCAGAAGATGGAGGGTGTCTAAAAGGTCTTCCTAAATTCCTTTGAGTAGGACCAACTTCAAAGACTCAGGGTCGAGTGTACACCCGACCCTTTTTTAACTAAGCTGGAACCTCTCTTCATAGTCTTCCAAGGACTCATCACTTCCTATGGTCATTCGAAAGATTTCTTATTTAGTATATTTTGACCTACAATAGTCTTGATACTTGTTGTTAAAGGCTTGATGCATCTGAGCCTAAGTTGTGATGCTATTGCCAGGTAATCCCACGAACCAGTGCAAGGCTACATCCTTTAGAGTAGAAGGGAACAACTTCAAATTTTTCTCATCTTCCTCATAGTCATAGGTTCAATAGATAACAACAAATTCAAACAAAAAGGTGTCAGGATCTTCTATAGTTAAACCATATAAATGAGGTAGGGTGGAAGGGTTTATATTCTTCATTTTGGTGTCCCCATTGGTCTCTCGAATGGGAAAGGTACCCTCTATTCTTTCTGCATTCCCCCTAGCATTTTTGTGTTCAGCCATTAGCTCCAAAGGAATGTTTTCTTCTTCTTCTTCTCCTATAGCTTCTTCAAATATGTCAAGTTGTTCGCTTGAGGGTTTTTCTTGGTCATAGCCACTGAAGAAGAGAGAAGGTTGGTTGTGTGAAGCAGTGGGGGTGTTGGGAAATTTTTTTCCTGAATTATCTCTATTCCTATGAGGCATGTGTTGGCATTATGTTTCTGGTATAGTTGTATGTTACAGATGTTGTACTTGATGGCAACACCCATGGCATGGCTCTCAATATGATGAGAATAAAAAAAAGTTTATTTCATGTGGAGAAACGCTCACAGAATTTTATGCAGAGAAAAGTTTATTTCATGTGGGAAAACTTACCTTTGGTCCATGGTAGTTAGTCCTTGGAATTTGAACCTATGGAGAAAAGTTTAT